>PVHY01007439.1:0-67407 GCA_004024945.1 Uropsilus gracilis
GAGGGAGGGAGGGAGGGAGGGAGGGAGGGAGGAAGGGAGGGAGGGAGGAAGGGAATAAGAATGATTGCTAAATGAAGTCAAAGTTCACAAACATGATCAACAGCAAACCCTGTCTTTTGTCTTGTGTTTGGAGATAAGGACAGTTACATCCCTAAGAAATTCTAGTCTAAAGAAAAATCAAGTCAACAAATATTCATTTCCATGCTAACTACAGAAATGCCCCTGTGTCCATTTATTGTCCATCCAACTGTTTTTTTTAATTTTAGTGACCAATGCAAAACAAGCCTAACACTCTTCATGTCTGAACTGCACAGCCAAAACACACCTTACTACTAGTAAGATTTTAGCCAAAAACATACACAGCTTTTGATTTCTGCCCATCTTGTTGGATGCTTTGTAAATGAGAAAAAGAAAGCAGATAACCAGAGCCAGAGAGAATGACAGTAACTCTTGCAAGACACTTGCTTGCCCATCATGGTGAATGTAATGTGTTTGGATCCACCTCACTTACTTGCCTTCTTGTCAGAGAGTGACAAGCATAGATTACATTTTTGATTCCATGCTGTGCTGCAGTTCTATACAACTTAACTTCTTCTCAAGGTCTCTGTCTCTCCAAAAGAAAAAATAGTTAATTATAATGTGTGCAAGAACTTGGTGCCTTAATATAGTGTGATTTCTACCTTTCTTTTAAAGTGTTCCTCTATTTCTTAAGAATGAAGAGCTATTACCTGAACTACCAGTGATAGTTTAGATCTCTTAACATTCTTGAGACCAGGGCAGAATCCCCCCCCCCTTTTCTCTCCTTTTTCATTTCTTTTTCTTTATTAACTTATTTATTTTCTTACATTGTTATAACTCCCCGTAGTTCCCCCACCACCATCTCATCCATGACTGGTCACCACATTCCCTTGTGTTCCTCCTCCAGTTTCTCCTCCTTCCCCCTCCTTAGCTGTATGCTTCAGTTCTACATCAACTTGCTAATTTTAACTTTTTTTGAAGCCAAATCACCAATATTATAATGTTCAGATTAGCTACTTGTAGCAAGGAATTAGCTCTGACAGTGGGGGTAGAATGTGGATAAGGACAAGGAAACCTAATAGTAACAGAAGTGTAGTCACTCTGTGCTTGGAATTTTCTCATGGGAAAAAGTTTAAACTACAGTTGTGGCAGCAGCCACCACCAAGAAAGCATAGGTAGCTGACTTCATTGTTTATCCTCTGGAAAACTACAAACTCCCCTCCACCTTTACATCAGTGAGGAGAGGTGAGAGATGGCAGTGTGTCACCACCTCTTTGCTTGCAAAACTCTCTCAGTCCTGTAGCAACAACACGGAAAAGCTGGGCAAACCATGGCTGGTGTAGCAGTGGTTCTAAAGGCTTACAGGCCCAATTAAGCTCAATTTGAATCTGCAGAGTCTTCTGATGCCATAAACACTCCTGATGCTCTTCAATTCCCAAAATCTGTTAATTTTAGAAGAAATGGTTATTCTACAGTGTCTGGACATGGAAGCTGGTTCAGAGCCCACACTTAGTCCAAGGAAAGTAGAATTTAATCAACATTGAGTAGTTTTACAGTAATGAGTTCACTGCTGCCATGAGCCATTTTTTCTGAGTATTCCTGCTACAGAAGACCATGTATAGTCCTGGCCTCATGCCTTCAGGTCTAGTGCCCTTCTGTGTAACTGAGCAGGACTGACATGCATCTGGAGTTTGCTGCAATGAAGCTCATCAAGGTCATGTGATCATGAACCATCTTTAAACACACATGGATTTTACAGATTTAATCAAGTAAGCAATTGCTGAATTGCTCCCAGAGCCAGCAATGAAATTTGTCTCTTTTTTTCCCCACCCTCTTATGAAGGGGTTCTAATTGGAATCATGGACTTTGAGTAAAAATAATTTGACAGTAATAAAATTTGTAAATTTCATTTAACTAGTACTATGTATAATTAAGACAATCAGGAAAATTAATGGCAGAGTTTGGCTTCAATTCACTGATATATTTGCAATTATTGAAACCTAAATTCTTCCCTCATTGTGTCTTTAAGTTTCAGGTCATTATCAGAAATAATAACAATAATAACAATATTAGTCACTTCCACCTATGAGCATGCTTGGCGGAAACACAAGTAACCATCAGAAGGAAAGGAGAAAGAGCCTTTTGGAGAAAAAGAAATAGCTTCCACTCAATTCCAACAGGCAGAAAGAACAGGGTAAGGCAATTCTGATTGCTGAGAAGTGGAGAAAGCACAGCTGCAGAAGAAACTAAAACTTAAATACTTTTGCTGCAGTAGCTTTTCTGCCTTTAATGCCTTTAATTGACTGCTCCTGGCTACACTGAAACACATCTTCATCTGTTTAAAATAAATTGTGCTGAACAGTCTGAGTGGAGAAGGGAGATGATGGAGAATTGCTTTATTTTTGTTTGCCATTGCTGGTTGATTCCTCACTATCATTGTCTTTGAGAAAATAAATAAGACCATTTGAAATGGAGATGGTAAAAGTTCTCTCTATTTTTTGAGAGCCTCTGCTACTATCTCTGACTCCTTCTGGTTGTGTTTTTTTGACTCACTGGGAATGTCTCCTGCAATCTGTTTCTTGTCATCATTACCTGCTTCACCACCAACCCACTCTGGGGAGTCTATCAAGCATCTCCACAAATGATAAGTCCTAATCTCTTTCTAGGCTCCTGTGGATATTTCCATATAGATGACTTGCATGACACAAGCACTGAGTCTGCTGCTAGGATTCCCAACCCTCAGCAACAAAACACCTCCCACAACTTTTCCTTTATTGGGTCACCTTTTCCTGGCTACCAGTTACTCCAGTCTCCCTGCCAAATGGAGAAGCAGGGTCAGCCCCAAACAATTTGTGTGTATGCTATAAATTGTCAGCAGTCCCTCAAGTTCTGTGCTTCTACTTCTTCCCTTGTCTATTCCCAACCAACACTGCCATGCTTGAACCTCCCCTACCATCCATCTGGACCTTCAGGTTTCCCTGATCCCACCTCTCAGCCTGAATCTGTGTACTGACATCAAAGTTCCCTCCTAAAACATAGGGTGGCCCATGCACTCTAATAGGCAAAATTGAAGCCTTGTGTCTGCGTCTTGTGTGAAATACGGTCCACACATCAAGTTTGGGATTCAAACCCACTCAGTTTACTCCAAACTGAATTTTGGTTGTCTGCAGCTTTAGACTTCACAGAGCACATGGTCCTAGCACAATCTATTCAGTCAGCCACCCCCAAGACTGCAGCCCTTAGTCCTCATGCCTTGGCTCATGGTCTGCTCATGCCTCAACCAGCAGAACCCCAAGTTAGAGCATACTTGCTATCCCTTGTTCTCCCACATTGCTTATACCAGCATTTAACAATCAATTAATTTTGTCTAGTACTAACATGAGTTATTTACATAATATGATTGGAAGTTTCTCGAGTGTCTTCCCAAGGAAGCTACAAATATCTTGGGTTCTGGATGGCATTAACAGAGCAGACCCTGGGGAAAGACTACTAGGTATGAATTCAGAGCACTGTTGAGCTCTGGATTATTGGAATGTGACTTAATCATCTCACTTCGTTTTTGTACTATCTAAGATGAGGATTGCAGCTGATCCCACCTCATGAACATCATAATACAGATAGGTATCTAAGCACACACCCTGGTACATAATACATGCTCCATGCGTGAACTTTGCTTTTTTATTATTATTACTATTTCTCAATTTTGTACACAAAACAGTAAAAAAATGCTCTAAATGTTTTTTCAAAATTGAACTATTCCAAGAAAAAAATAATTACATTCAGGAATTCAGTTTCATATGCAAACAATTAAAAACTGATGTCAGAATGTTTCTGCTAGTTCTTGATCAATTGATGCCTTATCATACTGATTCATAGCAAGCAAAATAGGGAAGCAGGTTAAAAACAGAAGAATCGATCCCCCTTGGCTGTGGGAATGAGGTCAAGTTCGTGAAGCAGTTCAGCATTCTCCTCTTTCCCTGATGATCACTGTCTGCTGGCATGTTGAGTGATATAGAATTTGATAAACGGTATTACCACCCCATCATTAGTGTAGTAATAAGGCACAGATGCAGTAATGATCAGTCACAGTGGGTACCCAGATCCAGAGCTCCTGACACCCTCAGGCTGCTCTCATCCATGAAGGGCAGCAGTGAGACATGCTGTCGGACACAGAAATGGCTGTCCTAAAATGCCTGCTTTAGGAGACTCATGGCCTACCAAAACTAGGGCAGGGATATTGCTCAGAGATGTATTATGTCTTATTCCAATCTTTTTAAAGCAGTTGAAAACTTTCATAGGGCTTCACATCGTAAAGATTTCTCAGTTCTGTGGCTGGCAAACAGAAGAGGCAGCAGAGCAGATGTTAAGTTTCTTATAGTTGTGCATAGAACTCTTGACTGGTCTCTGAGGGGAGACAGGAAAGAAATAGAAACAAGTGTCAACTTGTCTAAGAATTGAGTCTTGAAAGCTTGAAAGCTGTCAAGAGCTGGCATTCATCTATTAATTGTGAAAATGGGAATCTACCTACATTTAATTTGGGATGATTGGGGGCAACTATATGATTTTCAAAGTCCTTTTCATCCTGAAGTTGTCTTTGTGTATTGTATTTTATTCTGTATTGTATTGTATTCTGTATGTAAATTATAGCCCCATTCCATAGTCCTTCTGTAAGTAAAAGAGAAAATAATGATGTCTCTTTTTTAAAAAAATCATGGTTATAGCAGAGGTAACTATAATACTGGCCTGACTCCCAGTCCAGTGTTCATTGACTTATGTTTGTATGAGGTCTCTTTGTTTACCCAATGCCTGCTGTCTGCTTCCTATAGTCACAAAAGACTATGACACAGAAGAAATTGAAGCATTTTTATCCCTCTAAACTTTATGAGAAGATATTTCAAATAAGGAGTCATTTAGTAACTCACTAGCACATTGATTGAAATGTGAGAATCTTGGCTCACGATGAACTGATTCAACTGTGCTGAATTAAGGACATACGAAATCCTGAAAACTCCCTCATCTTCCTGTCCCACCATGCACACACAGCTCCTGAAAACCTGACTGAACTTGGATTATTAACTTGATGATTTTTTGCCATCCAGATGAACACTTGTATTTCAAGGAGTGGTACGGTAAGAAGTAAAGAAGAAATTTCTGAGACTGTCCAGTGTGGCTTTGACGAGAAAACAAAGTCATTCATGGAACCATTCTCATGTCTGAGTCAGATAATGAAGTCATCAACAATTATGGGCTGTGGTAAAAGGCAGGAGTTAAGAGATGAATGAAACTAGATGTACTCTGTGCAACCATGCCTGACCATATATGCCCATTGTTGACTCAGGCAAATGGAAGAATCTTGGAGCCTCTATTAATCCAACATGCCTTTAGTGCTGACATAGGGAAACATATCATACACAGGCAGGCAGACAGAGAGAGAGACCCTAACACTGAGAATGGCTGAACAGTAACTCTTCAGCTTCCTAGTCCAGCTCACACTTTTAAGAGTCTGGTGCTACACAATAGATACATTGTTGACAGTGCATCTCTTTGCTAACACTACCAGGTTGTTGTGCTGTTCCTTGTGTGAAAGAAACAGCCTGCCTTTGACTCATTTTCCTTACTCATTTTCCTGAATAATTTTATTGGCATTTCCACCCACTTTAGCTAGGAATATTTAGTTCAAAAATTATATTTATGGCAAAGTTTTATTGTTTACTCTTTGTGTGTGACTAGATGAAGATAAAGATGTGTGTTGCTATATATCAATCCTGTGGCAGACATCTTCACTTTTTTTGACAATCTTCACTTAAAATTTCTTTACCTTCTTATATGTATTTATAAAGGCAGCAGAAAACCATATTTGAATATCCTTTAATATAAACATTATTAAAAATCCTGGTTCTGTTTAAATCCTTCGAATCTTAGTCTGATATTTGTCAGCATGCAGAATAACCCAAGCAGTGAGTTCTGTTGTATAAATGAGGCCAGCGTATCTCTGTCCCCCAGTTTCCACTGAGTTGGTCTTGGGGACCTATTCGCCTTCCTTCACCAGTTTTGTCACGTTAAAAATAACAATATGGAACAAAAACTTAAGAACTATTAATTTAATATTAATAGCTATCAATTTTAATATTAATAACTATTAATGTATGATTAACAGTTCTGTCCATTGATGATGAAGATAAGCTTGGTTTCTACATACTTTCAAACTGCTACACAAAAACCTTATCCTTTCAATGGAAGAAATGGAGAATATGACTTGATTATTATTCATAGCATACATTTCGCACATCATTAGTAAATAATTTATTTACTAATTATTAGTAAATAATTATTAGTAAATTATTAGTAAATAATTTACTAATTATTAGTAAATAATGTAAATAAAAATATTTATTCAAGTCTTTGTTGTGTAATTGTATTTTCTATAGTAGAAAGAAGCCTCAAGCAGAGATTAGTCTTGAAATTCAGTTATTAATATACTGAAATATGTGGAGTCAAGTAAATGATTAGCAGGTCAAAGAGAATCCTTGTCTGCCATCAATTTACCCAGTGACTTCTCAGTTCTTAAAGATAAGATTTATTCAGTTATTTATTAGTAATATATCTTCAGAATTTGCTATGTGCAAGGCTCATTTCTGGGATCTAAAAAAATTCAAAAATCAATAAGAATGAGTTTCTGTTTTGCAGTTTACATATATGAGAAGAAATGACACAAATCTGTAACATGTTAAAAAGTGGTAAATCCCAAAAAATGTATTAGTATATTATCACAGAAGACAAGAAATAAGCACATAATTGAAGTTTAGTGGAGTGAAAGTTTTTACATCTTTAATGCTGTAATTATCTATTGCTGTTTGAGAGGTTATCCCAAAACATAAAGTCATAATACAACTAATCTTATTACTCTTGTTAGAGGAATCTGAGTATGGCTGCACTGAGTTCCTCTTTATTATGAGATCACAGTTAATTTGTCAACTTTGACCACAGTTAAATCTGAAGTTTCAGCAGGGATGGAGTGGGATGAGGAGTATTTGTTTCCAAACTCTGTGTGGTCCTTTGTCATGGTATGATGTCAAGGCACAGAGAGAAAATCCCCCACCCCTCCAGGTTCTTTTTGAACTGGATGAATAATCTTTAAAAAATCCAATTGATGAGTAAAAGAAAATCAATCATTTAGTAGCACTCATGGGAAATGATAATATTTAAAAAGATCTTGACATCAATTAAGGAGAATGGGGAACAAATCCCACATTGAGGGGACAAAGGTACCTAAAGAAAAGGGATGTCCTCATCCTTAAACTTGACAATGATGGAAAGTACTTTAACTTTACTCTCAGAATAAAGATTAGCTTCTCAGAGAGGACATGTTTAGAAATTATACTGCACAATTTATTCTTCCAAGTCATTAAAAAAGAGGGAGTGGTGATTGTCCCAATTTGGAACAAGGTTGATGCTTAGGACATGATGATCTCTTCTAGGATTAGGATAAGATGAAGGACTTAGAAAAGGACAGAAAGTTCCTCTCAGCCTCAAGGTATTTCAGTACTCTTGACTCAAAATATTCTTCATACCAGAGTGGGTGTTTTGGAGAGATCAGTTCTGGGTATCTTACTGAGGTCTAATTTAATAATAACTGGCTTTCTACATGGCAAGTGATCCAAAAGAAAATAGCCACGATATAAGCCACAGTCTTTTATAACCTTGATTCAGATATGGTACTTGTTAAATCAAGTCCACATCCAAGAGTAGGGCACTATACAAGCTTCTGAAGACCAGGAGATTTGGGTAGTTGGGGATCAGTTAGAGGCTACCTACAACAAATACTCTCTGTCATCCTTGTATAAAAGCTAACATGGGACTGCAAGATTCATTGTTGTGTCTACAGTTGCCCATCCAATTTTCCAGACCTGTCTTGAATCAAAAGAGTGATGAGAGTGCTTAGGAGACAAACATGTTAGCTTCTCTTCTTCTGACTTCTCCATATTATTTAGGAATCATTTCTTTTTCTTTTTGTTTTTTATAGCCATCTCAAGAAACGTGTTAGAAAGTAATGTGGTATTTAAGTTCCCCCAGGACAAGTGACCCTAGGTGTTCGGGACAGTTTCACACATCTCTTCTTGGTTCTTGTTCAGAACGTGTAGTCCCATCAAAATAGACAAAGCACATCTTGCACAGCTAACAATAGTCTATGAAACTGCAAAAGAAAGAACTGAAATTTCAAAGACAGTTTCACAAAGAAATGCCAGACAACAATATGTACTGCCTTTTCAAAGTCATGATTTCATCTTATTGTTAAGATCAGGAATAAAGGGAAAGTTTTCCTCTTCAGAATTTCTGCCTGCTCTGTTAAGTTCCTGTGAGGCAGAGAGAGTGGGGGACCCACACTGGAATAGAGAGGATCCGTATCTACACATGGTAAGGGGGAGGGTTAGAGAAAATAATATACTAATTAATCACAAAAACAAAAGTTGTATAAAGTTATGAGTACATAAGAAGCTAAATGCATAACAACTACATTATCTTTTTGTAGTTTGGATAAGAAATAAATCTTTTAGACCTTATCTTGTACTCAACAAGCATTTATTGAGTTTCTGTTATAGACTGGGAGATGAATTCATGAATTAAAAAAAAAGAAAAAAATCTAAATGTATAGCAACAATTTGTTGTGATAAAGAACCAGTGTTCTCTTCCATACTTTAAAACCATTAGACTCCTCAAAAGCTACTGTCACAGAAGAATTCCTGGTCTACATCATTTTTTTAATTTTTAAACAGTTAAAACCTCATTAGGAAAATGTTTTTCAGAACAGGGTGTTTATGCATTGAAAATGCACAGATGATGCAGTTCAAGAAACTTAGGACTAACCATTAACTTTGAACATAAAATTTACATTTATAGAGTTGCATGAATTAAGATACTATTTTTAAAAAGTCTCTACTGCAATATTTGGCATAGAGTAGACAAATATAAATTAAAGCTACCATCAGTACTAATAATAATTATGCTGATGGAAATAATTATAACCTAGTGGCTTAGAGTTACCTGAAACTAAACTAACAAATAGAAATAAACTCTTTAGAAGGAAGCACAGCACTACATATCTTGAGGTAGTTCTGTTTCCATTCGCACCATCATTTTTAAACTTGTAATTAAAGTCTGGTCTGGAACCCTGCAAGTTAAATGAATGTGTGGATCTAGGAGAATTCCCTAGAGGAATGCACTAACAGTGATTAAGGACTGAACGATCAGGCAATGAGAATTATTCATGAGTGATGATACAGAGTATGGAAAAAAGAAACCTATGGGGGCTCTAGTCTGGGATAGATAGCAGTGGTGGTTATTATTCACTTCTTTATATAATTCTATTATAGAAATATCTGAATTAGCATAGGAACTGCAAAGATTTCCCTCAAGGATGTGTGTTTAATTTGCATGCTCATCTCTTGACTAATTCTTAACCTTTATGAACTACAGATCCACAAGTTCTTTGGCTGGAATATTGTTAAGTGTAATGAGTTCAAAGATCTAACAAAAGTCCTTGGATGAGATGAATTTCATTGATAGAAAGTTGGTCACATTAACCTGCTACAAGGGATCTGGAATAAGATTGCTCTAGGCAGCAAGAAGACTGATTCATTCCAGAAACCCAGTGAGGGTGGACGGTTATGAGCATGGGAGATAAGATAGTAAGGGAATGATATCTAAGAATAGCAATCAGATCATATCAGTCTTTCAGCAGTCAATGAGAGCTATATGGTAGACAATTGTATTTTATTCAATTGTTTTTGGTTAAAAATCTATTTTTTTACCTCCTTGACTAATGATTTCTCACTTGTTCTGCACATTAGAATCACCTGGGGAAGTTTAAAATTGAACATATCTCCATGTTCAGGTTATACCTTATACCAACTACCCCAATTCTCTGGGGGTGGCATCTGGACATTGAGGTTTTAAAGATTTTAAAGCTCCACAGTTAATCCAACAAGCAGGTGGTGTAAGGACCACTGCTATCAAGGGTAAGAGTGAGATTTAAATGGAAGGACCCCCAACAAGCTATCAGCATGTGGTCAGGACTCAACAAATCCTATATTCCCCACCCCATTTTGCCCCCCCCTTAAAAATAATACAGTTTTCAGGAGGCACGTGGAGTTTTTTTATGGTGAGAATTTTGAGAATGGCTTGCCTTGCAGGTGATGCCTTACAGTCCATTCTCCTTCTGGCACACATGTCTATAAGAAATGTTTCTTTCATCTTCTTCACAGGTTATGTAACTGCTCAAACTTTTCATAAATTGGTTGATTCAGTTTACAGATCAATTGATTCAAAAAGATAATAGTTCAATCTCATGTTCTTTGTTATAACATAACAAAAACTGTTGTGCTTATAGTTGCAAGGTTTTTCTGTGTTCAAATTTCAGGTAGACTGCAGATCCAAATGTAGACTGCAAAGAAATCCAATTAATTGCAAACATCACACTAACAGACTAGGATCACTCAAAATTTCAAGAAAACAGTACTATTGGGTGTTATCACTTTGTTTCATATCTATGTGAAGCACAGAAGATAACAGAGGCATTTTGTTTTCAAGTATTACTACTCATAGTTTAATTCTTAATTTTAATTTCTCTTTAGAGGCATCACTGTTATATTTTAGCCACAATATAAATATTTATTCAATTTTTTATGAATACTTTATTATATAAATACTTATTTCACATCTTTGTACTCCTGGGGCTCTCCCCTCCATGATCATTCATTCCTTCCCTCACTCCTCACTTGCCCCCACCCCCAAGTGGTAAGCTTCACTTTGTTTTTTAGCTTGTTTTGACTTTTCCTCCTGGCCTTTTGTTTGTGTTTTCCTATGTTCCATATATTAATGAAACCTTTTGGATTCTGTCTTTTTCTTTTTGACTTGTTTCTGCTAATATGATTTCTTCTAGGTACATCCATGTTATCATAAAATCATCAAATTTGTAATTTTTAATTGAGGAGTAATATTCCATTGTGTATATATATCACATATTTTCCATCCATTCATCTGTTTGGGGATATTTGGGTTGTTTCCATGTCCTTGTAATTATAAATAGTGCTGCAATAAACATCTGAGCACAGGTGTCCATTTGTAACCATATTGAGGTTTCCTTTGGGTAGTTCCCCAAAAAGCAATTACTGGGTTAAATGGTAGTTCCATTTTCATTAGTTTGAGGGTCCTCCACACAGCTTTCCAAAGTGGCTGGACCAGTTTACATTCCCCATCAGCAGTGTCAGAGTGTTCCTTTTTCTCCACATCCCTGCCAGCACTTGTTGCTGCCTGTTTTTTTGTTTGTTTGTTTGTTTGTTTGTTTGTTTTAATGCGGGCCATTCTTGCTGGTGTGAAGTGGTATCTCATCGTGGTTTTGATTTGCATTTCTCTGATTGCTAGTGTTTATTCAATATTTTTAGTAACAAAATATAGAATCAAGTAAAACACTGGGGTGACCTTGGTATGATCTGAGGAGCGCCTTGCTATGGTGGTGCACAGGGCAGACACAGGGAAGAACTAGTTGAGATCAATTACAAGAAGAAGGACATGAGTTCTGTTTGGAGGGATCCTCTGAAAACAAACTGAGATTTGGATATGAAATTGTAGAGGTGCATCCTAAAAATTGACACTGGTAGGAGCAGCAGAGCAGGACTGATGAAAGTGGTATCATTGACAGAGAGGTCTCTGTCAACATCATGGAGCCTCTCATTGTTTCCTCATCAAAGTAAGGGACCTCCTATCCCCACCTACTCTCCATCCCTATCTCAACTGCCCCCACAAAGGAGGCATAACCTTGACAAGGCAGCAAACTTCAGAGAGCAGTACCCCGGGAAAAACAGCTAGGAGCCATCATAGCAACAGTATTTCAAATATGAAGTGAGCGCCTGATAGTTCACCCCTAGTCTGTTCATTTTCATACTTACCCCTCTCCATTATAGGTAAATTCATTCTTTTGATTGTTCAGGCTAAAAGCCTTGCTGCTTTTCTCTACTCCACTGTATTTTTCATATGTACATCTCTTTTCATCATCAAATCCTGTTGGTTTTAACTTAAAAATAGATCCAGAACATGACTGTCTCACTCCTTCTACTGAATCAATTACTGTGTCCAGGTTCGTATAATTGCTTGAACAGCAGTGTCTTCATTCTTCTTCTATCCTTGTCCTCCCAATGCATTTTCAACACAGCAGCCACATTGACTTTGTTAAATGGAAACTGAGATCTGCTTGTTCTTCTATTCAAAATTCTTCAACACCTTCCCAGGTCTTCTTGGACACTCTCTGACACATATTAACGTCACTACTCCAATACGAGCAAAGAATCTCTTCTGCATCAACTTTCCCAAATCACAGGGCCAAATAGCTGCTATTCCTCCTGCCTGGATAGCCCTTCCCAACTCCCCATAGCCATTACCCAATTCCAAAATAGTGACTCAACAGTCATTTTCTCAATGAAGCTTCTTGGTCAAGCTGCCCTCTGATGTTTAACCTCGCTGGTCCTTGCCTTTATTTTTTCCTCATTATTACTTATTTCCACCAAGCATCATACATTTTACCTCTTCAGATATGTTTTATTAACTGTCTTTCCTGATGGAATACAAACCCCACTAGGATGGGCAGAATTTGTGTCTATTGCATTTGTTGGAACAAATGCTGAACAATTGCTCGAATGTGGTCCAAGTTTGATTAAGTAAAAATTCAGGAGACATTGACTTATAAAACTCAGAGGTCTGTGACACAGCACCTCATTAATGTTCTGATATGTTTGACTGTCTTTTAACACTGACCATTTTGGATCCCACGGTTGAACAGACACTACCAGTGGTAGCAATTTTCACTTTGGTGTTTTGATATTACTGCTATCACATTAAAATATTTCTCATGCATGATGTAATTGAGGTAGCTCCATGAGGCTTTCAAAGGTAATGATGTTTTCTTAAGTAGATAATGTATCAATGAAATGATCACCTGAGATCTACTATGTACTACTTAACAAATTACTGATAAATTGATGGTCAAAAACTGACCATTCTTTTCATTAAAAAGCTTTAAGAAGATTTTTGCTTTGATTTGGGTAGGTGTTCATTTTTTCGGTTGAAATATTTTAAGAGAAATGGAGGAGCTGAATGGAGATTTGGAACTACCCCTCTCTATATTTTGTCATCTTGTTCTTCCAATGTCTTCCTCTTTATAGTAACAAAAAGATAATACAAAATCTTTTTGTATTTAGAGTACAATTATTGCCATCTTATTTCTGCAATAAGAATCACACAAATAATTATAATGAAAAGCCTTGATACTTTTTGTCAATTATCACAAATATTGAAGCATATTTTTGTTTTGTTTCAATGTGGTATGGTTTTTTAGTTTAGAATTTTTGTTGATTTTTACATTTAATCTTCCTAAGAATGCAAAATACAATAAAGGGAGTTAACCTCCTCCCTCAAATTGTAAACACCATGTAGTAAAGTACACAGCATTCCATCTTTCTAGTCTGTGTACCAAACACTGTGTACCGAAGTACCCAAGTGTTCCATCTTTGTAGTCCAGAGCAAAAAAGGACAGAAGTGTGTCCATGGCATCTTGTTGTTGTTAATGTTATTCAGATAGTGTGGTAAGTCACATTTTCTTTTGTATTCTATGATCATAAAGGTTACCGATTCCTTATGATGCAATTGTTAAATCTGACTTAAAAAGTTGGAAAATATGAAGTATCTATAAGTTCTTAAGAACAGTCAAACAAGCTTTATTTTATCTTGACTCTACAAAATGTTTCTCAAAAACCTTGGCAAGTAAGTTAACTAGACTTTTAATTCAAATTTTCTAACAGAATTGAATTCTAAGCCTTGCTTTATTTCCTTCTTCCAATAATAATATGGAAGTGCTTTGAGGTCTATAAGGTGTATCAGCCATATATTACCATAAGCATTCATTCCATAAGCATTCATATATTTCCATAAGCATTCATAGCCTATCTGAATCTCATAATAACTTTACTTGGAAATTAGGGAAACAAATCTCTGGTAGCTTAGTCAATTTGCCCAAGATTAGAAAGCAATAATGGTGGAGTAGATGAAAAATGAAAACTTATCTTTAAAATTTAAGTCCAGAAAACTTCCTTTCTTAACATACAGCCCAGAGGCAAGTCCATAAGGAAAAATCATTGAATCCAACCACAGTAAGAGATCATAAATATCAGTGCTTCTGATCACTTCTTGCTCAAAGCTGACACAATAGTTACAAATTACAGTGCCACAAGGAGGACCCTTCGTACCACACTGCTCTTCCCTAGGTCAAGCTGATGGAAAACAGCCTTGTATCCAGCAACACCCATTAAAATTGGGTAATGGCATCTATTGAATAAGTGTAATCTGTGGGAATAGACTCTCATAATTTGGAACAGTCATCAGAGTTTCAGACTGGCACAGGGCTATCTACACAAGCTAAATTGTGACTTCTCAAGTTGCTGCAGAAACAATCTCAATTCTTAATGACATTCTGTAAAATGAAAAAATGCTGATTTCAGAAATAATTTTTGACATTTAGGTGGGACACAAGGAGTTGCAGGTGCTAAATGACAGGACCCTGAAAAAAAAGAACTTGTTGCTAATCCCACCTCTGTCCCTTGCTAAGTCAGGGAGATTCAGAAAGCTTCTTCACTTTTCTGTGTTGGCACCAACAAAGATTCTATATTGAAAAATGTATTGATGACCTGTGGTTTTCAGGGCACAAAACAAAATAAAAAATGTGGAATAATTTACAAACTCTATATGGTGTACATATGTAAGATTAAGAAAATGAAACATTTCTTGAATCTAGACCATAACAAATGCAAGTACCTAAAATCAATTCTTTTCAATATAATTAAAATTACTCATGAAAAAAATTACTAGCTAGCAAAATTGAGATTTCACTAAATATTTCCCAATTACAATGTGAAAATTCTGTTTTACAAAATAAGAAGATGCAAAGTTGAAGAAAATAAAATGCACCTTATCTCAGGTGCATCAGATCATCTACACATTACACCAATAGAGCATAAATTACAAGTTCAATACAAGAGACACCTTGTGCTGTATCTGTGGGTATAGCACTGCAATGTCAAAGGATGGAAAAAATACAACAGTGTGATTAAAGAGTTTGGGAGAGAAATTCAACATTGGTGGACCATTTGAGCCAGTTCGTGAAGTAGATATTTCAATATGCATAGCTGGAATGTGTATTTGAAAGTAAAAAATGTGGAAAAAAGCTAGTGAAGCAGGAAAGTAGAACAGCAAGCAATCTGTGTGGACACTTGGGAGCAGTCCAGACACCTGAGAAGGTCAGCTGGAATCCTAGGAAAGACTTGCAGGGTCAGAATGAATGTCTTATTGCTAACATCTCATATGAAAACAGAGTCACATGTCAGGAAATTTAATTTTGCAGCAAAGCATAAAAGGGCTTGAAGTGGAAAAAAAAAGCTTAAACAAAGGAAATCAGTAAAGATGTTATTGCTTTAGTTCAGTAAGCAGTAACAAGATCTAAACAAGAGGTGGCAATGAGAGAGCTAGAGACAATGAGAGATGAATTATCTACCTTTGTACTATTGATGCCTAGATGAACCTCACTGAGCTCTATAAAATGTATTGGCAATATGCTCCTTTTAAAATGGCATTAAGTCCAAACTGATGGTCCAGATCATTGTGTACTTTATAATATAAGCTATTAAACCAACAACACATGCTTTGAAAATTATCCTAAATCCAAATCTTGACACATAATTTAGAAATGATGACTAACTGAGTTGAAAGTTGCTTTGACTTTGGGATATACATTTGTTTCTGCTTCTCTTGGAACTTTCAGCATCTTTACTTTTCTGTCTTATTCTTTTCCTTAATTTTAAATATCAGTTTTCCAATCATTTCCTCTGGAAAACCATGTTCCCCTTCAGATTAAGTCCTCCTGTGAGTTACGCTTGTAGCCTGAACTCACTCTGCCTTATTTAACAGCCTGATTTTTTCATTGAGCTATAAACTCCATAGTGGCTAAAAACATACCCATTTATTCTTGTATTCAGCACCATCTCAGAGCCTGACCTATAAGAAATCAGAAGTTAATAATTACTAGAGTAATAAATGCTTTATATTTCATGATAAATGCTTTAATATACATCATTCTTGTCATACCGAGTGAAACTGACAAGTCTGTTCCATGAGATCACCTGAAACCCCTTACCACAGAGGGTCAGGAACAGGTTTTCTGTGAATTCATTTACTTGAAAGTTAAAAGGTGTAAATTTCATATAATAGGGGCAACCTTTCTCTGAACAACTCTATTGTCAAAAGCAAGTCCCTTTGGATCCTTGCAGGATCCAAACACACACCTGTGTTTACCTATGAGCTCAGCATGAGGGATCTTATTATATTAACATATATCACTGACTGACAATTAATTTGATTTTGTACCTTCTAAGTGTGTCCTATCAACGAGCACATTAAAACAAAACAGATTCGTACATTAAGGAATTAGTGTGTAATAAAGAGAGTTAAAATAGTTTCTAATTAAACACCCAAAGTTACTCACCCCCACATAGTTAAGTGCCCAGCCAAAACAAAGCCACTGAGGCCCGAAAACCTGTCACATTTCTAGGGTACCTTCTGGCAGGGACCTCTAGGAAAGAGGCAGAAGGAACCAGGCAAGTCTGGAAGGAAAAGAGCTAAAGCAAAATACAAGTTAAGGTAATGGCCACCATTGTTACCTCCCCACAGGTCTCTCACCAATGTCTCTCTCTCCTTCAAATGTCCCTCAAGCCCCTGGTATGAACCCAAGGCCAAGAAATAAGTGTGGTTTCTTCTTCACATGTCTTTCTTTTCCAGGTATCTCTTCCAGTCTTCTTCCTCCATCTCTCACCACTTCTTCCTCTTCCTCTGTCTCCCCTTCTCTCTGCTTCTTTTTTTTTCCAGCCTTTTTCTAGTTTCACCTCCCTGCCCAGATACACTTTTCCTTAGGGTGGGGCAGGGAATCTGGGACCTCCTTTCCCTGGGGACCACCCTGTTACAAGTTCATATCCCTATACCCCAGGAATCAGTATTTTTAAAGTATAGCCATCAAATATGTAAGGATGCCATCACCTCAAGTGATGCTAGGACTGCCTCAACAGTGTGGCATTCTTTTTGACACAGTAGGCATGGTACCAATCATCCTCATCATCATTGTTGCTAATGATTTTCACAGTTAATAAGAGCCAGAATAGGTGGCCAACATTTTATAGACTTCATCTCACTTTATTCTCACAATAATTCTACAAGTTGGCATTATGCACATTTTACAGCAAGAAAGCAGAAGCATAGGGAACTCAACAACCCTCCC
Organism: Uropsilus gracilis; assembly: GCA_004024945.1. Lineage (NCBI taxonomy): Eukaryota > Metazoa > Chordata > Mammalia > Eulipotyphla > Talpidae > Uropsilus > Uropsilus gracilis. The sequence goes on from PVHY01007439.1 coordinate 17,387, forward strand.
GGGGTCTGTTCTTTATAGTTACTGAGCTGTGTATGTGATAAATAAAATAAAATAAGTGATAAAGCTAAGTGATCCCATTTTATATCATCAGCCAAGTGCTGGCCTGGTTCTCCTACCACAGACAGGAGTTTCATTTCAACCATACTTCAATATCACAAAGAAAGAATAAGCCACTGAGAAAAATCTACTCACATGTAATTCATCATTCAGAAATTTTGACCCTCTTACTCACCACTAAATCCTTTGAATCTGGCACATGCCAGGTTTGAAATAAGGGCTTACCAATGAAATGCATCCCTGTGAATGGGATTTCATCACTTTTTGCCTTCAATGTTATTCTCACTTACTCCAACCCAAGTTGCCTAATGCAGAGAGCAAAGATTGGTAAACCAGAGAATTTTTCCATTTTCCCCTTGGCCCTTGAATAGAGCATTTAAGTTTCAATTCACTGCCAAGTTAAGTGAAAAAGGGAACATTTGACACAATAACTGCATTTCTTAATGTTCATAAAAAAGATCTGCAGCCTCAATTATATTTGGTAAGCTGAGTTGTAGATGCCCTCTTCAAATGGGTACATGCTCCTCAGCTTCCTCCATCCCCCATGCTGCATTTTCTTTAATGAGCATAAAGGCCTCACTGCTGCTCATGTATCTTGTTCAATCAGGCATCTGCACTGACTGGTGCTCCCTGGCCGGCTTCTGGAGGTGGACAGTGATCTCAATCCAGAGGAAGTTTCCAATCTAAGATTGAGTCATGGAAAATAACATCAATGCCAATTCAGAATTCATGGGCCACCAAAAGGATGATTCCTGACCTTCTGGGAACCTGGGTCTTTCTTATCAGTTTTGCCTGATCACTTTTTTACTTCATCTTGTTCCTTCACTCTTAACCTTTCTCCGTATCATGATTTAACAACGCCCCTGAGGCTGATGAGTTTCATAAGGACACTTCCAGTATTCCCCTTTCCCTAAGCTTGTCACTATTGTGTATTAATTTTCTTTCATAGCACCACCTTTCTTGAACACATAACCAATTCAGCATGTTCAAACCCTAAAATGCATTTTTGTCACCTCTTATAGCAGGATTATCTTGGTGACATAGCTCACCATCCATCCCAGAAATCATGGTGCTCTATGATTCTCTCTCTCATTTCATCATTAAAACACTGTGACCTGATAACTATACCTCTTCAAGATGTCAAGCCACCATCTCCTATTTGCTCTGCTTCTTCTAAGTTTGAGCTCCAAGAGATTTCAACTGGTTTTCTATAATAGTAGTCCTTCTGTCCAGGATAGTTCCAAGATCAAACCTTGGATATCACTTACACAGAGAAAATAGGAAAAACTAAAAATTAAATGTAATTGGGTAATCTCGGCTCTTAAAAAATCATAAATATTTCCTGAAATCTTGCATAGATTCCCTCAATGTTGACACACTCCAAGCGAGCCTCTCTCCAGACTGAATTCTCACAATATTGTACTTCCCTCTTGCTTTCTTGGTAACAACAAGCTAATTTGAGTTCCCTTGGTAAAAATAAGTGAATAACTGAAGCATTTCTGGAGTGATATACACTACAGTAGGTAGAGCGTTTATAAGTAAGATGTGTTCAGAAACATAACAATGGAAATCTATTATTTAGTTGAAAAAAAACTTGACTTTTCAAAGTTAATATGGAATGTATTTTCCATATATTTTCCAGTTGTGGAATATATTTTGCTTCAAAAATACTATCTGCCCAATTGATTCCTTTTCTTCCCTCCACTTGTGTCTCTATTTCATATTTAAATTCTGCTTAGGTAACTTCTCCCAGAAGTCTTTCCTGAAACTCATTACCTTCCTCATTCCTATCACACACACACACATACATACATACACACACACATACACACACCTAATGATTGGTACCATATGTTTGTGACTCATAAGAATTTTTTCATACATTTACCCAGACATTTAATAAATATTTTTTCATTATGTTTCTATCTTAATACCTCCTCTACTAAACTTTTTTGTACTTAAAGCCAAAGGTTATTATTACTATTCTTTGATCCAAGGACCAAATATAGAGTAACTCAAGACTAGAGAAAGGAAGGAAAGGAGAGCGGAAGGGAGATGGGTAGGAGGGAAGGAGGGAGGAAAAGAGGGAGGACAAATAATGTCACTAAAAACATTGAACATGGACCAGATACTAAAAAAGCACTTGATAACTATGATAAATTTAACAACTCAAATCACCATCTGATTTGAAGTCAGATGACATTTTCACAACTCTTAATCATAAAATCAAATCAAATTGTGCAGAAAGTTGAGTAGACGCATTTTGTTTTCTTCAAATGTTTTAGTATTTGTAGATAAATGAAGTGTATTATTGTAGAAATAAATTGATTTTTTAATATTGAATGACTTTCTGTAAATTCATAGATGATGTAATAACATCTGTGGAATAATGATTTCCTACCACTGCCTACAATTGCCCTTCACAACAAATTATTTACCAGAAGTTCCAAGTAGTAAAAGCAAATTAGGTCAGAGCTACATATAAAACATGGTATTTGTTAGTAATGGTCTTTTAGATTATTACTGTAACACTACATTTTGCATTCATAGAAACATATTTTTAGATAATAACACCATTATTGAATTTGGTGTACAGTGGTTTCTTAAAAGTTATAAAGAATACTCCACTGTATATAGAATAGAGGACAAAAAATTAAAGCAAATGTACTCAAAGAAAAGTATATTAGATGATTATTTCCAAATAGTAAAAACTGAAAGAATGTTTTGTTCTAAAATATCTATAATTAGATATGAGCAAGTATATCAGTGTAAATATATTTTATGGCATTAATTAGTGTAAGTTTGAAATGATAACTTAAATTTTGGTTACAGGCAAGTATTTAACATAAGGAGGGATAAGGCTCTTCACTTCTCTAGTGAATTAGGATCTATTTGTCATAAATACTCAGGAATGAGTCTGTGCAATAAGTGCAATGCAATTGTCCATGCTTAATTTTAGAACTAGTTATTCCCTGATAATAGGCTCTCTCAAACAAATATTCTTGAACAAATGCTTTACTTCCAAAGTCTCTACCTACTTGATGGCTATGTCACTCCAGATACATCGTTTGTTGATTCTGTCAACAAATACTATTAAGCCCTTAGTTTGCCTTCCAAGTCTACAATGTTGAAAAGGAAGTATGGTCTCTTTTACTGCACTGAGTCATTAACCCAATTCTGAAGATGAGCTAATGGGAACGCCAGCACTCGATCTTGATAATTGGGCTGCTGGAGGCAGTCTCTAAGTGCAGATTTTCATTTGTATGAACTAAATTCTATGGAGACAAATAGACTGTTGCGTATTTTCTTTTTAGTCTATGGAAACTGGATGGGATTATGTAACTTTCTGTGCCTTAAAAAAATTTATACGAGCTCCACTTCTGGGAAAAGGATATAGACGTATATATACCTATTAGAGTTAACTACAACTAAAGCCCTGGACATTATATAATGAAAACAAATGTTAGATTCCAAGAAAAATAGAAAATAAGCTGGGTGAGATAATGGCCCTGGTACTCAATGAACAACAGTGCAGTAAGCTTCCTGAGTTTTCTTTGTGACTCTTAGATCCCAGAATTAAAGTCCAATGATGGCAGCCTGGAGTTACCAACAGGCACGACAAAGACAACAACCAAGGAAAACATGTTGTTTGTAGTCAAAAGATCAGAAATGAATTTTCCTAGCAAAATAAAAACTATTAGACAATAGCCATTCTACCTCATTCACTCCACCCAGTAGTAAATTGAACAAAACAAGTATAGCATATTTATGCTGAAAGTTACAAAAGAGTCATGAAAGAAACATCTCATTAAATGGAGCAGTAAATCATATCCGTCTAGTGCAAGGCTCAACATTATAACGATAGCAGTTGACATATGAGTTTAATAAAATTCTTAGATCCCATCAAAATTGTCTCTAGATGTAGGCAAGATTATGCTAAGATTTTATATGGAAAAATATATACATTAAGAATAGCTCAGCAATTTTTGAAGAGTAAGAATATAGAAGGAATCTATAAAAATTTAATAGATTATATAACTGGAATAATCAAGACAATGTGACATTGTTAAAGAATAACTGAAAAAATCAGTAGAACTCATTAGGAATAAACAGATATATGGCCAACTGGTTATTGACAAAGATGCAAAAAAAATTCTAGTAGACCAAAGATATCCTTTTCAAATGTTGACAAAATAACTGAACATCCATAATGAAAAGTAATTTAAAATAATTTCATATTTTTACACACATTAACTGCAATTAGATCACAAACTTAAAGGTAGAGCGCAAAACCTACAACACCTTTAAATAAAAAAATACATTTGAAAAAATGTTGAGATCCAAAGCTAAGCAAAAAATTTTTAGACTTAACATCAATTAAAAAAAAAGTTTGGTAACTCAAGCATCATAAAATTAAAAACTTTTGCTATGTGGAAGGTCCTATTGAATGAATACAAAGAAAAACTATTAGCTGAGAGAAAATATGTGTAAACCACATATTCAACAAAGAAGTAATATCTGAAGAAATGCAAAGATTTCTCAATAACCAATAGTAAGAAAAAAGAAGAGAAAAAGCAAATCCATTTAAGAGAGATGAGCAAAAGTCACAAAGAACCTTTTACTGAAGAGGACATAGATGTGACAGAAAGCATATGAAAGGCATTCAGACTCATTAGTCATCAGGTATATATAAACTAAAACCACAGTGAGGTATTATTGAATGTTTAGCACAATGATTAAAGCAAAGAATAGTGACTGTACCAAATGCTGGTGTGGCTACAGAGAAACTAGAGGTCATAAAACACTGCTGGTGGGATGTCAAATGGTACAGTCAGTGAGTGGAGGAATGTGGGTGTTTTGGTGGGGGGGAAGCTACAGTGACCACACCTGAGAAGAGAAATCCTATATTGCAAAAAAAATGAACAAGGATGTAAAATAATGGTACTTTATTTAAATTTTTTTTAATTTAAAACATGGTATATTTGCTATGAAAAAGTTTGGTAGTTTCTTAAAAATCTAAATCTATAAATCCTGTACAACCCAGGATTCCTGGATGCTTATCCTAAGGAAAGAAAAACTTAGCTTTATGTAAAAACCTACATGCAAATGTTCATAACAACTTTACTCATAATACTTAAAAAACGAAAACAACAGATTTTTTTCAGCAGATGAATGGTTGAACAGTCTTATGCTCCATTTATTTCATAGTCTAGGTGAATTATACAAATGGAGAACAGATTCTTGGTGACACAGTGCTATTGAAGGTAAAGAAAGAGGGAATTGGATGTGGCTAGTGAAGGACAATATGAGGCATGTAATAAGTCTGCACTGTCCTGTATCAGTGACACTCTACAGGTTTTGATATAGTGTTAGAGTTTTATAAGATGTCGATACTAGGAGAAACTGAGTAAAGGGTATATGGAGTTTTGTTTTACTTCTTAGAACTGCATGTAAACATAATTATCTCAAAATGAAAAGTTCAATTAAAATATTAATAAGTATGATTGGTTAATAGGTGAAATGACTAATAAGTGAGATGTAGTGGAAATAACTGACTGGACTTTGATAAAATGGAGAAGTAATTTGGTTGCTCACACTGAGTTTAGTCTTTATCTTGAAATAAAACAAAATATTATTAGAAGAGAGAAAAATTATCTAAGTGTCTGGTTGTTTTATTATATGGAGAGAAAGTTTTCTTTAGTGATTTTAATTGATATAATATCTTTAATCCCTAAAACATTGTTAGATAATTGTACATAAATCTCAAATGTGAATTTAACTGAAGTTGAAAGGAATTCAAAATCAAAGCTGAAAATACTCTTAAATTCCAGTATTGAATAAGACAAGTTGCTACCACTGAAGATCAATTCATTTGGTCTACTGAGAATTTGGGAATTTTAGCTTGAGAGCACCTCATATTTCCTATTTTTGAGCATTTACTGTGAATTGCTATGTCTATGTTGTCAAAATGAATCATTTGTTAGCATTTGCCAAAAAGCCATGGACATAGTGTAACTTCTCAACCCCATGGCCATATATGAATACTATCACCATATATAAGAATTAGAAATTATGCATTTCAATTATACATTTCAAAAAACACTTTTTTGTATTGTTTTCATTCTCATTTAATGCCACCTTATTTTTTCTTGATTGTTCTCAGAGAAATCAATAACTATATAAGAGAAAATTCTCCAATATGAAAGTTGTATTTTTAGGGTTGCTCCACTGATCTATTTTGGCACCTAATTCAATCTTTTCTTCATGGATTAGAATAGAAACCCCACTGACAATTCATACCCACATATTATGGTTTGTGACATTTAGTCATTTCTATAATTTAAACAAAAGCTCTCTGTGGTTGTATAGGCTAAATTTTATCTAGGAGGATGCTCACTGTAATATAAACACTGTTTTGTGTGGATAGTGGATGGTGGGTCAGAGGAGTGTTGTCTTTGCAAGTGTAAGGTTCAGAGCAAAAGCCCTAGAGATCAGGCTTGGAAACCAGGCTCCACCATTCATTTCCTGTGTAACTCAGCACAAATGGTTTAGCTTTTCAGTTTCCTCATCTGTAAAATGAGTACAATTATCAGACCCAACTCCTAGGGTTTTATGAAGATTAAGCAAGTTTTTAAAAATAACCTGGGTCAAAGTAAGCACTGGGTATCTGTATACCCTCCCCCAATCGCTATAAACTATACAGTCTTTATTATGTTGGTCTTCAGTTTGGCTTGTTTCCAATTAGAAGGTCAATGGAGTGAGAGGAAGGAGGGAAGAAAAATGATGCCATGGAAAAGCTTCATTTGATATTGACAGTAAAGTATAAACTATGTAGTGGCTAACTGAACATAAATATATATGTATGATTGGTAAAAAATGATTGGTAAGATATCTGAAGCTCTCAGAAAATTTCACTTATAAGAGAAATTATGTTACCTACATCTTTATTTTCCCCTTTCCCTTTTCAGAAAACCTTATCTAACTGCCGCCCTTCATCTTATTTTCCATCTAAAATCTAAGATCTATCTTTCCTTGATTTTTTTTCTCCCTGTTAACAAAAAAAAAAGAAAAGAGAAATCATGGGAGACGTCTCAACTGGACCTTTCTGAGATTCACCTGATGCCTCTGTCAGCAGGGAGCAGATAGATACTTGCTCTGCTTTTTCTTTCTGATCAATGTCTTGTCACTATTCTTGGTGTGCCCTCTGTGTTCAAACTTCAGGACAATTTTGCTCTTTAAGAAGCATTGTTAGTTTTTAAATTATTTTGAAATTTAAATTTAAGATTTAAGATTATTTTTATATTATTTTTAAGATTTATATTATTATTTAAGATTATTTTTCCTCATATTAACAATGCTTTTTCCAACCCAAGAATTAATTTCTTCCATTCAAGAGGAAAAGAATTAATAGCATAAATGCAAATGGTTATAATTTTCTTTAATATTAGTCAGTCTGTAAGGTTTATGTTGAGATTAAAACACACCATTAAGGAATTTTTCAACAACTCACAATAATAGTGTATCTATCCAAAATTCACTAAATCTTTACATTTCAATCACTTACCTATGGCATCCTGGGGTTTCTTTTATTGTAACTATGACTGAACAGTGGTCAATACAAGATCAAATAATAAAATTAATAATAAATCACTAAAACCAGCTTTATTTACTTTCTTAGATTCCTAGCTTTAAAACTACTGACAATTGAAACCCTTCTTATGGATCTACTGATGGTCATTTACAAATGAACAGAAATTTCAGTTCCAGAATCTGGATTTCACCCTATAAAATAAAAGCATCAAAACCTCTCCAAAGGGGAAAAAAAAAACATTTCATGAACAAATGAAATCCTTTGGGAAAGCCAGGGGTAGAAGAGAGAAGGGAGTTAATTGTCTGATGTAGACAATAAATATTTGCTAAATGAAGGTTGGAAGAAAGGAACAGACAGCAGGAGTTGAACTACTTAAATAATCAGCTAAGGAAAGACTAATTCAGCATAATGCCTCTACATAAAATAGTTTACTTTAATACATGTCTATATAAAATATGGAAAATGATCATCATTAGGCAAATTTAGTACTGAACCAAAGTATAAATCTACATTATATTTTCTCTCTGTTTCTAAAACTTATAACATAATTGAATTAGCTATGAAGAGAACTTCACTAGTTTAGCTTTTTATAGATTTGAATAGTCCTACCAATAGTAAAGAATTAAAGGCAGCTTTGAAAATACCTCATGAAGAAACCAATGTGAACTGGAAACCTTCATTGTGGTTGCTTTGCTTGATGCTAAACTGTTGTCAGTAATTATATAAATATGTCTGTAAATGGAATTCAAGGTGTATATATATTTATAGGTAAAACTTTAGTATATATATATATGCTATTTCTATGTAGTATGTATGTAATATATATAACCAAATAACATTCAAGACTTCAGATATAAATTAATTGGATGAAATCCAATCATATAACACAAACCAAACTGAAAATGAGATTCCATGATTGAACTGATGATGTGGAGACAAAAGTTACATCCCATTTACATACATAAAATAAATAGTCTTCAGATTGTAGCTTTGTTGTTACTATACAGTGTTTGTAAACAACCTCCCATGGATGTGTTGGTCTTGTGTGTATAAATTGTTCATGGTCATGCTCCACTCACTCGGTGTGGTAAAGATTAATCCCACTGCATTTCTATTAAACTGCTTTTTTGCTTCTTCAGTCAAAAGACAGTTTATTTCAACATTTCTTTGCACTATTTCATTAAGCTCTAGTACTCCCTTGCCTTGCCTCAAAGACTAGATGGGGATACACATGGCAGCTCCTCCTTCACTGATGTAAAAATGGGGTTCTCCCTACAACCTATCAAACACCTCCTTTCCCACAAAAATCAAAGGGTTCATTATATACACATAGACAAGCAAGTTTGCAAAAACTTTTAAAAGTCTAAGAAATGGTCATGCCATTACACACACACACACACACACACACACTTGTACCAGAAGCCTTAGCTAATCAAAGCATGCTGCTATCTGTCTACCAGAGTCTATTCCAAACTCCAATGACTGTCACTTGCTCTGGAATTTTAGAAATTTTATGTGTTTTTTCTGGTTTAACTAAATGTCAAAGCATTCAATCCAATTATTGGGCTAACATGTCAGTTTGATAACATAGAACCAGGATTAGTTTACTTTTTAAATTTATTTATTTATATATAAATTCCACATCTTTGTAATCCCAGGGATTCACCAACCCCCCACCCTCCCCAACATTCCCCCCACCTTTTCCCCCTGCCCCAAGTAGCATGCTTCAGTTGGTGGTTAGCTTGTTTTGACTTTTCCTCATGACTTTTGTTTATTTTTTTCCTATATTCCATATATTAGTGAAACCATTTAGTTTCTGTCTTTTTCTTTTTGACTTGTTTCTGTTAATATGATTTCTTCTAAGTACATCCATGTTATCATGAAATCATCAAATTTTTCATTTGTAATTGATGAGTAATATTCCATTGTGTATATATACCACATCTTTTTCATCCAGTCTTCTGTTTTGGGCATTTAGTTTGCTTCCAAGTCCTTGCAATTATAAATAGTGCTGCAGTAAACATCTGAGCACAGGTGTCCCTTTGTACCCACATTGACGTCTCTTTTGGGTACATTCCCAAGAGAGCTATTGCTGGGTCAAATGGTAGTTCCATTTTCATTAACTTGAGGGTCCTCCACACAGCTTTCCATAGTAGTTGGACCAGTTTACATCCCCACCAGCAGTGTAAGAGTGTTCCTTTCTCTCCACATCCTTGTCAGCATTTGTTGTTGCCCATATTTTGGAAATAGGCCATTCTTACTGGTGTAAGGTGGTATTTCATTGTGGTTTTGATTTGCATTTCCCTTATTGCTAGTGATGTTTTCTCATGTGCCTGTTGGCCATTTGTATTTTCTCTTTGGAGAAGTGTCTTTTTAGTTCTCCCCATTTTTTGATTGGGCTTCTTGTTTTGCTTTTGTTTAGTTGTATGAGTTCTTTCTGAATCTTTGTTATTAAACCCTTATCACTCTTGTAGAGGGAAAAAAATTTTCCCATTTGGTTGGGCTTCTTTTTGTTTTAGCTGTTGTCTCTTTTGCTGTACAGAAGCATTTTAGTTTGGTGTAGTCCCAGCTGTTTATGTTTCCCTTCATTTTTTTTGCCATCTGTAGATGTGTCCAGAAAGGGATTTCTGAATTGCAACTCATGGAGGGTTTTGCCCAAGTTTTTCTCTTTGTATGTCATGGTTTCGGGTCTGACATCTAAGTCTTTTGTCCATTTTGAATTGATTTTTGTACATGGTGTGAGGGAGTTGGTTTATGGTTCACTCATAATTACCCATTGTGTCCTAAACAGTGGAAGGGTCTCCTTCCTTAAAATGAAATGCAATAAAGGAAAACATTCATGAGGAAAGGAGACAAATTTTAAGCTTGAACTGTGAGTGTCCAAGAGTAGGGCAGAGACAGCAACAAAATACAGAGGAACAGAAGACTCAAGAATATGACTAAATCAAAGAAACTTCCAGGCAAAGCTTGCTCATTTCATAGTGCTGCCTACAGCTAGACTTCACAGTGACCCTCACTTTTAATTCACTTAAAATATCTACTTACCAATAAATTAGCTGCCCTTGAAACCTTTCACCCAATCCTCAAAAAGTTTTAGTGTTCTGTTTAAGGACAGAAAAGTTATAACACTGCAAAAAATTTTTGGCAATTTAACTGCTCATAACAGTTGCTCTTTCATAAATCACTTTTTGCTACATATACTTTTCTCAAATGCTACAAATTTATCAAGTACACCATTTCCTTGCATGCACAAATCTTTCTAACTACATTCTATCGTATGCATTGGGGTTTTAAATGAGTAACATAATATATCCAATCAGTGACATTTATTTATTTATTAAGATAAATTGGCACAGTCTTAATTCTCACAGAATGCCTAGGTACTTTACTCTGTTTCCGTTTTCAATGACAATATTTAGCCAACCAAAATTTAACCCTTGAGAGTCTTTTTTTTTTTTTGCTGCAGTCAATTAAGAAAAGAATGTGTCACTGATGTTACAGCTCTGCTAAGAATAGTTCACAGATGTGCTTTTAAGTAAAAAGGGATTTAAAAATAAATGCATCTGACAAGTTGCTGATCAGAATCTATATTTACCACAACCAAATTAGAATAGTGTTGCACAGAAGTTGAAGTTTATCGTGAAAATTCCTGAGATGTGCTCAGATTTGACCTCAGAAATCCTTTCCCATTACTTTGGAAAGACATTTTTACACTTCTTAATACACAAAAGGGACTCCTTTCCTCTTGGTCTTTTAACCTCCAACCTCATTGACAATGAAATGGCCTGATCCCTAACATCATTTTCATGTCATTGCTACATGTCCCTTGACTTTTTCTAAAACTAAATAGGTAGCTCACAAAACTATAAAAGTATTTTTCCAAGTTAGATTAAATCATAAACTGTAGCACATTTAAAATTTCACACAATATACTGGGGCAAATTTTACTGTTCATATTGTAGCAGTTATTCCAGATCTCAATAACGGGGAATTGTCTAAACTTTAAGGAGGTAAGACTCAGTATGAGAGGAAATTCATGTGTCTGGTCACTACTGAGACATCTCCTGAGCTCTCTGAGTACATATCACCAGTTGTCATTCTCAATTGCATGATGAGAAAACTGGCCAAACTAAGTCTCCATTTTAGCTCTTCATTTTGCATGGCTAGAAATAGAAATATGGATAGCACAGACTTAATGAGACAAATAGAAGTGACTCATAGTTTGTTATGCTGTCACGTTCAGTTGTTAAGCTATTTATAAAAACAATTAGGTCAAATAAATGTTCTCTTTTCTTATTCATGAAAAGAAAAGAGAAAGGTTTTGGTTCTGTGCTTCTGTGATACCTGGTACAAGGTATCACAGAAGTTCCAAATAACTTCTCTTCTCTGAAATTTTATTTCCCCCCCTGCAAGTAAAAGATTTGGATTGGATTGTCTTTATGAACCTTTCAAGTCTCAAGGGGTTGAAGGTGCAGCAGCTAGTGTTTCTGAACCCAGTCTGTGTACTCTGGGGCAGGGACCAGGGAGCAGGGAGTTGGATATGCACATCTGAATGATGCTCAGTGTGTTTCATTGAAATTTTTGTTCTACCTAATTTTCTAAGTAAGGCGAGGAATTCTATGTTATAAAAGTTATGGAATATCGTGGTCCTGCTCAGCATACAACACAGATTGAAAACTGAATATGTTTTTGATAATTAAAAATACTGTAAAGGAAGTACATTGTGCATAATGTTATTAATAGCGGAATTCTGACAGTCAGTCTGAGTCAAGAGATTATTTTAGGAAATGCTTATTTATTATCTCAAGGAAGGAGTTTTCTGGCCCAAATCAGACTTCTAAGTTTTAAAATCAGAGTTAATTAAGAGTAGAACTAATAGTCTAAAGATCCTGATCTCCCCTCACAGGTTTATAACATGACTCCAAATCTTTCCTTGTGGTGATTGGGTTCCCAGAACCTGCAAGGTCAATTTTAAAGACGTTTTGCAAAGATACAAATCCACCAAATCATTTTGACCTGAGAAAATGAGAGATATAAGGATGTGAAATAAGCATTTGTTGAGTGTTCGCTCTGTAGCACAGATCATGCTAGTAACTGTACAGACATTATTCTATTTCTTGGAGGTCAGTGTTTCATGCTGCTAAAGGTATGGGTGTCAAGATAAGACTGTCTAGATCAAATCTATCTACACTGTTCCATAACAATAAAATGTGGGTATGTTAATGTTAATCTGTCAATTTCAACTTCTCATCAATAAAATGGAGGTTCAGATAGTCTTGCTACTAAGAATAGTTAGAAAGAGTAAGTAAGATAATGCTAGGCAATGATTAAAGCAAGAGCTAACACATAGAATATGCCCAAGTAGCAAATATTAGATCAATGTTTTTGAAAATTCATGGTTAAGAATTATTATTGCATATGGTTTACAGATAAGCCTGACTGTTGATTTGAATGCATGAACAACAAGAATACGATTTTTTTAAAAGAAATACTGAGTTACAAAAGGTGAGGAGGCAGAAGTGTGAAGACTCTTAAGGCTGCATTTAAAGAAATTAGGAAGAGATAGAAACAGGATAAATGAATTAAAACTCTAAGGTCCTGCATGTAAACATAAGAGAAAATGTAGCTACTATAGTAGCTGAAGAGCAAGAGGCTAGATCCAGAGAGTGGAAAACCAGAGGAAGATCCCAGGGGGAAAATGTCAACTTAGGGCCAAACTCAATTCAAAGAGGATCACCTAAAGCAATATGCCAAAACAACTTGCACATTCAGTGTGCAGTGACTCAGACTGGGCTCCTCTTGGCCTGAGGGGGAGTAAAATACAAAAATAGAGAGCAAATCACAAAAAGAGGATAAAAAGAGAAAGGAGATGTCAAGAAGTGAGTCTGTCCAAATCAATATAGAGAAAGGATCAATTATCTTTATGCCAGGAAACATGGTATATAATATGCAGTCAAGAAAACCCTCTAGTATAAAAACGCATAAAATGTCAGCTAAAATACATTTTAAAATACTGAGGCATAACGGAGTTGGCAAGAATGGAAGGCTGAGTGAGACTACCGATCACAAGAAAGTGTGACCTAGAGCAGTGAATAGGAAGCCAGTCTTCACTCTGAGAGCTACTGGTCACTCCTAATGACAGAGAATCTGAATTTTGATGAGACCATGTAGTGAAATTAAGTCAAAGATCCTCATATAAAACCAGAACCTCGATGAGTGGGAAAACCAAAACAGAAAATGTAGGAAATGAAGAAACAGTTTTATACAGGGAATTGCATGTCTCCATCTCAACTCTAAGCAGAGAATAAAATAAGATTAAAATATTCTTTTAAGAGTGCTAAGCCTCATGCTCATCCTGCCATGGTCATCTCTGCTAAATTCACAAAACTGTACAAAATTAAAATCCTCCAGCAAAAGACTTCATTGAAAAGTGCCATTGATTGTTTTTTTGGTTTTTCTGTTTGTTTGTTTGTTTGTCTGTTTTACCCTAAACACTTAATAGAAGCAAACATATGCAACTTCAAATCCTCGTTTGCAGTGATGTCCACATAAGATTTCTAGGGCACATGCGCTCCCTCCCAGGCAAAATTGTCTAATCATACAAAGAAGCAAGTCACCAGGACTGGGAATTTGAAGGCCTAAATATTAGATCCATAAAGTTGGGTATAATGAAGTTATCAGTCAAAATAAGGGAAAAAAAGTTTTACTATTTTCAAGGAAAGAAGTGGTACAAGAACAAGAGACAATCAGATAAAAAAAAAGGACCAAATAGGATGTTTAGAAGTGAAACACTGAAAAACTAAATTTAAAATTTCAATGGATTAAAATACCCAAAAAAGTAGTGGGTGAAATGGAAGAAATATTTGAAGAAAAGGCACAAAGAGCCAATGATATATGAAATGTTTTTAATATTAAAATGTGTAAAAGATGGAGTAAAAAGAGTTTTAATATTTCATTGTAGTTCTAAAATAAACTAAAAAGTAAAAATTTAGAGGAAGGCAATATTTGAAGAACAAATGAGAGAATTTTCCAAAAATTATTAACTATAACTATCTTAATACTCAAAAAGTCTAATAATTAATCTTAAGCAGAATAAATAAAAGTGAATTGTCCTTTAACAAAGGGGCAAAAAACATACCTTGGAACAAGGATAGCCTCTTCAGTAAATGGTGCTGGGAAAACTGGATCAAAACTTGTAAAAAAATGAACCAGGACAACACCCTCACACCCTGTACAAAATTAACTCAAAATGGATAAAGGACCTGGAAGTGAGACCTGCAACCATAAAATACATAGAAGAAAACCTGGGCAAAACCCTTCATGAATTTCACCTCAGAAATCCATTTGGGGAAACAACTATGGCCAGCAAAAAAATGAAGGAAAATATAAACAGCTGGGACTATATAAAACTAAAAAGTTTCTCTTCAACAAGAGACAATAAACAAAACAAAAAGAAACCCAACTGACTGGGAGAAAATTTTCATCCTCCAGACAGTGACAAAGGTCTGATAACAAAGATCCACAAAGAGCGCCTACAAAAACAAAGCAAAAAACCCACTCAAAAAATGGGGAGAAGAACTAAAAAGTCACTTCACCAAAAAGAAGATACAGATGGCTAATAGGTATATGAAAAAATGCTCCACATCATTAATAATCAGGGAAATGCAAATAAATTAAAACCACACTGAAGAATGGCCCATATAAATAAAACAGACAACAACAAATGTTGGCACGGGTGTGGAGAAAAAGGAACTCTCTTACACTGCTGGTGGGAGTGCAAACTGGTCCAGCCACTATGGAAGACTCTGTGGAGGACCCTCAAACATTTTTGGAAGAGTATATAAAAAAGAGAAGAAATACTCAAGTTTAATGAGTTAAGCATCTAAATTAATCAATTGAAAAGGTACAACAAAAAATGATAAACAGTTCTTTCTTTGAAAATAATAATTAAGTGACAAAGGCCCAACAATATTGTTCACAAATAAAAGAGATATAAAATTTTAAAGGGGAATAAAAGGAGTTATTAATATATGATGAAGAAAATTATATTATGAATTATTTTATATTTAAAATTTGAAAGCTTGGTTAAAATGGGCAGAAACAGAAAAATACTTATCACTGATTCAAAAAGGAATAACTGTATCACTTTGCATTAAGTAAGATGTCTAATACCAAACATTCAAATAGAGAGGACAATGGAGGGGGAGAGGGTAAATGCTAGATGGAAAGGCATTTTTTTAAGGATGACAAAAATCCTGTGTAATTAGATGATGTAAATAAGGTAATGTTGGAAAAACAGATACGTGGATTAAGTTTATATGGTATATATAAACAATTATGACAAAAGATGAAGGGGATTATGCTAAGTGAGATAAACTAGAAGAAAGCTAACAACAGATAGTTTCATATGTATGTGGAACAGAGTAAAGAAAACAGGGAATAGGTTCACATTCCTTCAGATTTATGTTACCACATCACCACCTCCCCCAAAGCACCCATAATCCTCCACTATAGATCATAGAAACTTTCCCCCCATTTTCTCTACACCCCTACCTTCCCGTTTAATAGCCTCAATTCTACAGTGAGATTTCTAGGGTATGTTTTGTTTTAGTTTGTTTCTCTTTTTTAGTTCTTTACATCCCATATATGAGTGAAATCAAGTATTTGTAGAAGATGCTTCTTAGTTGCATTATACTTTTTAACAATTGTAAAACTTTTATTGTTAAATAAATGACATAGGTAAATGAAATATAGATACATAGATCATATGGAATAAAGATATCAAGACAAATGGAGGTATATTGTAGCAAGTTGCTATATATATGGTAGTTACTTACTATTAACCTGAAGTATACCATAATAACTTAAATATGCATATTTCATTCCTTCAACTAACACTAAAAAATAACTCAGAATATTTAAAAATTTAACAGAGCAATTAATACGGCACGCTGAAATTTGCCTAATAAAGCAGCATCATACAAGAAAGAAAACAACTGCCAAAATGCCAAGTATAAATCTTATCACATCAATAAATGGATTAAATGTGAACAGACTAGATGCTTTACTCTTTGGGAAAAGATTGTTAAACTGGAAAAAAAGAGCAAGATACAGCTACAATTTGTTGACAAGAGACACTTTAGAGACACTTTGTGTTCACAAACACAACTAAAGGGTAAGAGGATGGTGGGAAGTAGATAATAAAAACAGTAACCTTTAGAGAGTTGGCATGACTCTGTTAAGAGCATGAATTAAAATTAAAATATACCAAATTTTATGGGATAAGGCTAAGATATTAAGCACCTGATACATTGCTTTGAGGGAAATTTCCAACTTGAAATTTTTATGTTAGAAATTATATCTCAATTTAGTAAACTAAGTTTTTACTTTAAAAAGTTAAAAAAAGAAAATAGAATGAAAACCAAATAAAAGTAGAAGAAAAAAGTAATAAATATCAGAGGAGTAATCAATGAAAGAAAACAAGTACAACAGAAAAAGTCAGTTGATACAAACATTAATTATTTAAAATATCAACAAAATTGATAGACTAACAAAAAGGGAAAACAAATCACTAAAATCAGTAATAAAACAGGCAATATTAGTGTAGCTATACCAGAGATTATATGGAAATATCATGAACAATTTTATGACAAAGTACCTTTCATTCAAAATGGAAATTCCTAAAATTAATTAATACAAATTAATAAGTACAAATTAATAAGTCTCTCAAGAAGAGAAAGATAATCTGAATAGATCTATACAGAGTATACTTGTTTTATTGTTTTATTATGCAATTTGTGTCTATTGTAATGTAACAAAGGACCATAAGATTAGCATCTTAAAACCACACACATTTATTATCCTGATTTCTATCATCAAGACCCTGGCTACAACTTCCTTGCATCTCTCCTCAGTTCCACAGTTTCAGGCTCAAGGCTTGAATAGGAAAAGATCTATGTCCAAGCTTGCTGAAAAGAATTTTCTTTTCCTGTGTGCTATTTGCCCTAAGGCCCAAGTATTTTCTGATTGTCAGCTGGAATTTGTCCTGAAGTCCTCCAGGCAAGCCCAGTAGCCTGCAACATGTCCCCCTTGCTGCATCTCTCACAACATGGTAGCTTAATTCTCTAAGACCAGAGACTCCTTCTTTAGTAAGGGGCTCAGTCCTTTGGAATTTCACCAGAAAAATTCATGCTTATTCTTTAAAACTATATCTGATTTGAGACTTGTTAACCTTAATTATGTCTCCAAAATTGCTTCACCTTCACCTCTGTTATATCCAGTCTAGTCACAGGAATAATATTTCATTAGATTCACACCTAAGGACGTGTGTTCCCATTTTGGAGCAGAGATCTTTGAAGCTGTTTTCTTGTAACTTCTATCATATTTAATAAAGAAATTGAGTTGGTATTTTAAAGCCTTCCCATAAATAGAAAGACAGGTTCTAGTGAATTCTTGGTGAGGTTTGAGGAAGAAATAAAACAAATTCTACTCAACTTTAAAATAAAACTAGAGGTTAGCACACAGACTAAGGAGTACCCCAGGACTCCCAAACCTAGAACACTCCAAAAGGTTCACGGTATTCATGAGCACAAAGATAAATGAGGCAGTATAAAGAAACTACTTTTTTTTGGGGGGGGGCACTTTTATTTGCCTTTATTTCACATTGAGTTTACTCCCTGGCCATAAGTTTTTATTTCTTCAGTTTCTTCTGAGATATCTTTTTCTTCTGTGCACCTCCTCTTCTGGTTTAGAAACAATATGTTCTTTTTCAGTAAGATCATCTCAATGTTGCAGGAGGAGCTGTGTATGGGTTAATATGACCAAGAGCTCTTTAAGTTCTGCAATGCCTCTTAAGGGCTTTGTTCACTTGAATGTGCTCAATGACCAGAGAATCTACATCTAAACTCTTAAGTTCAGCATTTTTCTCTGCATTTGTAAGCATATGCAGTAAAAATTCAGCACTCTTTTTGGGCCACCAACCCTGCATCCAACCCCACTGTTTGGCCTGGGCACACCTACCAATGCCACCGTTCTAACAATGGAATGGCACACATTGCTTCTGTAGAGTGACATCCTTCAAATACTTGGTGGCTTTTCAGATATGCATGCCCTTGACGGCCTGGGCAGTTTCATGAGTGTTCTTAAAATGAACTCGGAGATTTGGACCTCTTGATTTGCATGATTTTGTAGGGTTTTCTGGGTCAAGTGAGTGGTGAACCATTTTCAGAGATCACTAAGGCCGCTTGCGGGAAGAGAAAGAAACAACTTTTAACATTTACTGTGCAGAGACAGAAGGGGAAAAGGATAATAGCTTCCCAGTGAAACACCCGTACACCCATCCCCTTACAAGTAAATGTGCAAGCAAACAGGGTTACCTGAGGCAGGGTTACTGAGACCTGAAGACTTGCCACAAGTCAAGACCCCTTCTGGTGAGGAACTATAGAAAATGGGAAGAAAAATGGGCAAAATGAGCAAAATCAATGTACAAATTAAGATAGGCTGCCACTGTTAGCTTCCCCATATGTCTCTCAATTTTATGTCTGTTCTAAGTATCTCTATAGATCTCTCACATGTCTCCTCCCATTCCCCTCAAGTTTCTGGTGCAAGTTCAAAACTGAGAAGAGAAGAGTGTTCTTCTAGTCCAAGTGTCTTTTCCTGTGTCTTTTCCTGAGCCCATCTGCCTTTCATGTTATATAGCTTCACCTGGCCACTCAGCTTGACCCCTTGCCAGATGGAGTATGTACATGGTATTTTCCTTTTTATGGAGATCTCTCTGTCATAGAAGCAGAGGTAACATTCACAGCTCAATTTATTAGGTCAGTAATTGCTTAATATCATTGCTAAACAAAGACCACAAAAGAAAACTACAAAACAATATTTTACATGAGTCTAGACACAAACTCTTTGACTAATCATTAGCAAGCCCATAAGGACTATACAAGAAGTCTAAATGAGATTTGTCATAGCAAAGAAAGGCTGACAACATGACCATTTCCTTTTCTTTATTTTTTATTTATACATTTATTTATTATTAATTTTACTATTATTCTTTTAATTGATTGCACATATGTATATACATAAATATATATATATATATTTTTTACAACATTGTATCTTATGGTTCATCCACCATCCTTTTACCCATGAACTGCCATCCCAGTTTCCCATGCCTATCTGTCCCTCAACCTTCTCTAACTTCCCTCTCACTTGCTTTATGCTTTAGTTCTGCTGTCAGTTTGTTAGTTTTAACTTTTTTTTGTACTTTTGCTTGTTTGCTTTCCCTCTGTCCCACATATAGGTGAGATCATCAGTCTTTCTCTTTTTCTTTCTGACTTATTTCCACTACTATGATTCCTTCTAGATTCATCCATGTTATCACAAATGCATCAAATTTGTCTTTTTGGTTGTTGAATAATATACCACAGTTTTCAGATCCATTTGTCTATTTGGGGGCATTTGGGTTGTTTCCATAGTCTGGTTATTTTAAATAGTGCTGTGATAAACATTGAAGTATAGGTATCCTTTTAAATTAGTGTTTTACTGTCCTTTGGGTAGATTCCAAGAAATGGAATTGCTGGATCAAATAGTTGTTCCATTTTCAGCAGTTTAAGGGTCCTTCACACAGCTTTACACAGTGCTGAACCAGTTTGCATTCCCATCAGGAGTGTAAAAGTATTCCTTTCTCTCCACATCCATGCTAACACTTTTGTTGCCTGTTTTATTGTTTGTTTGTTTGTTTGTTTTTTTAATATGAGCCATTCTTACTGGTGTAAGATGGTATCTTATTGCGGTTTTGATTTACATTTCCCTGATTATTAGTGATGTTGAGCATTTTTTCATATGTCTATTAACCATTTGTATTTCCTCTTTGGAGACGTGTCTTTTTAGTTTTTTTCCTGATTTTTTGATTGGGCACTTTGCTTTGTTTTTGTTGTGTGAATTCTTTATGGATCTTTGATATCAGAGTGGAGTGTAAATCTTTATCCCATTCAGTTGGGTGTCTCTCTGCTTTGGCTATTGTCTCTTTTGCTCTACAGAGTAAAGCTATTTAGCTTGATGTAGTCCTAGTTGTTTATGTTTTCCTTGGTTTTCTTTACTTGTGTAGATGTGTCCTGAGAGATGTTTCTATGGTATAAGTCATGAAATGTTTTGCCTTTATTTTCTTCTATTTTATGGTGTCAGGTCTTACATCAAAGTCTTTTATGCATTTTTGATTTAGTTTTTTTGTGTATGGTGTGAGGAAGTAGTCTAGATTTATACTTTGGCATGTAGCAGTCCAGTTTTCCCAGCACCACATATTGAAGAGACTATGCTTGCTTCAAAATATGTTTTCTGCCCCTTTGTCATAGAATAGTTGATCATATATGCATGGCTTTATTTCTGGGCTTCCAATTCTATTCCATTGGTATATGACTGTTTTAAATATGAAACTTTAAACAGAAAAATTAGTTCATGTCTAATAGTCAATTCAAATAAAACCTGTAAACCTAGCCAAGTACTATTATATCAACACTGCTCCGCTCTGGTTTTGATAATTCTCTATAGTATGCAAGTGTTATAATTGGAGAAAAAAATTGACATAAGATAAACAAGAACTCTCTGTATTATTATTGTGACTTAATATGAATCTTAACCTTTTCCAAAATTATTTTTTAATTGTTAAGGAACTAGGAATAGAGGGAACTTTCTCAAATTGATGAGTGCATTTTTTAAAATAATTCCACAACTGAATCATAATTAATGGTAAAATATATTTTACTATTTCACTTAAGATCAAGAATAAGACAAGTATTTCTGCATGAGGATATCCATTTTTATTCCACATTTGTAGATGACGTTGCATACTACCTTATTCAGTAATTCAGTCAATCAAAAAAGATAATAAAGGTATACAAGTTAGAAAGAAATATTAAAATTGTCGATTTTGAAAAGTAATATGATTTGCATGAGAAAAATTCTAATTAATATACAAAAAAATCTATTTGAATGGAAAATAAATTTAACAAAGTCACAGATTGAAAGATCTATATCAAAAGTCAATTATACAGAAAGTCCCTCTACCTTCCATTCAGATTTTGCTGTAAACCTACTCTAAAAAAAAGTGTAACTACTCTAAAAAATAAAGCTAATTATTTTTAAAAAGTCAACTGTATTTCCAGTTATTATCATCCAGAAATTAAGAAAACAGTTTCACTCACAATAAAGTTAATATTTTAAAATATTAGGATTAGATTTAATAAGAGAAAAGCAAGGTCTATATACTGTAAAATATGAAACATTACTAAGAGAAATTTAAAGAGGATCTAAAGGAAAACAAGATATAATACACACTTGTATCAGGAAACATTATTGATAACCTGACAATTCTCCCCATATTCTATAGCTGTAGCTCCAAATCAGTCCCTATAAAAATTTCAATAGGTTTTCTTCATAAACATTGAGAGACTGATCTTAAAATGTATATAAAAATGTAAAATATATGAAATAGCCAAAACAATTTTGAATAAATACAAATTTCATGAATGCACATAAACTGGTTTCAAAATTAACCATAAACCTATAGTAATCTAGAGATTGTAATGTTATAAAAGTCAGACCTAGAGATCAATGGAACAGAATATAGTACAGAATCCAGAAACAAACTCATTTATTAATGGTCATTTCTTTTTTTGGAGTCCAAATAATATGCTATATAATCAGTGAAATACAGCAGAACTCTAAAAGTAAAAGTCTTTGCAGAAGACCATGAGAGTTGAGCATGTTAGATGACAGTTTCTGAGAACCAGTACTCCAACGCCTACTGAGAAAAGTCCAAGAAGGGAGTCAGCCTAGTAACATCACATAACTACTCAGGAATTTATGCTAGACTAAGGTTCAAACAATTCTCTATTGAGAGAATTGTTTACCTTTTAATAGGACTTAGCTTATTATTACTTCAAAAAAGTATACATTTAGTGTGAGCAATATGTGATGTGCTACATTCTGGGAATACAAAAATGAACCCAAAAAAGGAATAGAGTTTAGAAAGAAGAGATATGTGTGGCCAGATCAATGTAATAAAGTGACAGATGATTAATGGAAATTGCTCATTGTTTATACCAAATGGAGGAAGTAGTCCACTCTACCTGCTATAATGTGGAAAAGCAGCTGGACTTAACATATAAGGCAATCTCTTGAGCTTAACATAGAAAGTTGTGTTTATCAGCAAAGAACTAACACAAACAAAAGCATGACAGAAGTTAGATGAAAGCATATATGAATAGTGCAGACAGTTTAGAGAATCTCATTGTAAAATAAAAGTTAGGGCATATCAAAATTAAAATTAGAAGAAAGGTAAGTTCCTAATTGTTAAGTAACATATGACTTACAAAAAAGCTTGGAAAATAATAATAATTATTATTAATATTATTGTTAATGATTACCAGTTTCTCATTATAGTTAATAGTTTGTATTTATTACTCACTATATAAGTGATTTACATTAGCAGGAAACAGAATCAAAGAATAACCAACTTGCCTAAAGCAATATATCTATTAAATATTGTAGTCAACAGTTAAATTTAACAGATCCTCTTGATTTCAAAACTGAACATGAATTACACTGTAATGTACCATTTTTTAAACAACGTGGCATCATTGGAATGTTTAAATAAACATGTTTATTTAAATAAACATGTTTAAATAAAAATGTTTAAAAAATATAAATATGAATGGATTCTTATCTTGCAATCATCTGCTAGTAATATAGTTTCACCATCTATTAAAGTAGCACCTAAGCACATTGAAAATTAAATAACCTAATAATTAAAATTTCACTTCCTCAGTTGCAGCAATAACACTTCAAATGCTTAGCTACCACCACCTGTATTGGACAATGCAGGAAAATTATTTCTATTATCACTGAAAGTTCTATTGAACAGCATTGGTTTAGAGGATGCACTGGAGTCTTGTGAGAAGGGGAAGGGCATATAAAGAGCCTATAACTTAGGACAAGAGACAAAGGATTAGAGGAAAAAAATCAGTTATTCATAATAAAGTAAAGAGAACAAGTATAGGGGCTTATCAGGGAAGGTGTGCTACAGTGGAGAACACAGCAAAGGGGAAGAGAAATTATCAGAAAAGTAATAGAGCAGTGTTCTCCAAGTCGGAAGAAGAGCAGATGAAGAACACTGCCTGATTCCAGAATGACCAGAAAGCCAAGACTTGCATTGTGCTCTTAAGCAGTTGTTATTGAATTCTTTCAGCTATTTCTCTAAATAGTTGAGACAATTTGGCTGATCAACCATTGAAGTGGTTAAAAAATAACCAGGAGATGGAAAAATGAAGACAGCAATCATAGATTTCTACTTTCCACTATTCCGTGGCTGCAAAAATGCCATCTTACATTCTCAATATTTTACAGATATTTCAGTGAAATTGGTCCTCCAGTTTTTATACTTTTTCTCCCCAGGGCCTTGAGTTTAAGTATGGCATGAAAGAACTAGCAGACTATAAATAAAATCATCCCATGCCCTGCTATAAATCCACAGATCTTAGACAAGGACTGAGTTCACTTTAATCCTCCCAGTATCCATTCTTTCTAAGATTCTTCTTATGCTCACATCTTGCTTGTCCTGCTCCACACACCTAATGACATGTGTGACTCTTCAGAGTAAATACAGCTTAAGCCTTTAAGCTGGGAATCTTCTCCATGAAAATGCCATTTGTTTTGTTCCCTACAACTGATCTGGCCTAAATTAATCTTCATAACCATCTTGTGAAGTTAAGTAGGAAACTATTACTGTGCTTATTTTGTAGATGAAATTGAAGTGCCATGACTTTTTTTTAATATCTTCCCCTATTAAATAATAAGTAAGAGCCCTGTTTTATTAATGTTATTCATTCCACATATTCCATGAAGAATTCCAGGTAATAGCATCTAAAAAAAAATGAGCACAATATCAAAACAAACTAGATAGCTGTTAAATCTCTGCATAATTGAAGAACTGAACTTTAAATTTAGCTCTCAGTTTTTTTTGGCAACCAAACAAAACGACAGACATTGTCATTTATGCAAAATTCTTATTTTAATAAAGATTTGTGCCTATTTCTCAGAGAAACCAAAGAAACTCCTTGCATAAGTTTTATAAAAATTTGGAGCACATTTTCATAAACAAGAGTAATGAAATATTTCATGTGGAGTTATAGTGACTTCTTCAGTAAAACTTAATTTAATACATTAAGTTAAAAACTAACTTTTCAGTACAAGCACCTGTAGTAATTTATTAATCACTGATGGGAGGTTAAGAATATAAAACTTTATATCTTGGACTGGATCTCAACATTCATAGTTGTGGATACATACCTGTAATTATTAGTATATGGTAGGGAGTATATTCTTACCTCATTCGAATTAAAATCAGGTAGTCCTGCGAAATGCCCACATTCATATTCTCTTTCTCATCTTAATAAAAAAAGTATAAAGCTATTTTTAAGAAAAGAAACTAAAGTGTTCTTTGATTTTAGGAAATGTTTTTTGTCTTAATTGAAATGCCCTCTATTTCTCCAAGATATCCTTGTAATAACTACATTTTGAGGTGACTAGAATATAGACATTTAAGTTATAATTAGAGCAGATGCTAAATAATCATCTCCCCTGACTCTCAGGCACTGATGATCACTAACATTTTTAATTAATCACCAATCCCTCTTGGACACTAATAAGCCTGCACTAAAATGACTCCTTCTTCATGAGGCATCACATGGGCCATGCATCTAGTGCTATATCTCTGTGTCAAGTTAAGTAATCTGCTGATGGATAGTCCATCACTGAATTACCATAGAGCTCCCAGGGCACACTTGTTTCTAAACTGAGTAGATGTATGCAGAAAATAAGTTTGTTAAAATATATCTAAGAGACACCTGCTGGTCTTAAAGTTCTGAGCAGACACTGCACCAGAATATTAAGGAAACAAGCAAGGCTTTTTCCCTCTTTAGGAGGTTTAAAACCTGGTTGGAGAGAGAAAACATATACATAAATTTTGAAATGTAAACTAATAACCTAAGAACTGATAATTACATAAAAATGATACATAGCACAATCAATATCAAGCCACATAGTGATATCAAGTCTGTAGGTAAGAATGACTATTTCTCATAGAATGAAGGATAAGGTAGTAATCTCTGTCCCCATCAGCTGAATAGTGTACAATGTAATGAATAATGGCATCAGAAGCAGAGAGAAATATTATATAGAATTACAACTATTACATATCTAACATCCCAGGGATGAGGGCCCACAAGACAAATTATACTGTATAATGGGAAGCACCTTTCCTGTCATAGTGAGTTGTCTTGTTTCACATCCAAGACTCATATATTTTATTGAGCACTGATGATTTAGAGTATATTTTGTAAAATAGCAGATTTCAGGTCAGTTTTTGATATTCAGATTCTGTGACTATCAGGTAAAGCCAGGAAACTGTATTATCACAAGATTCCCAAAGATTGAGTACATTGAAGGACTCCCATGTGAGGTCCACTTCCAAGGGCTTCCAACATCAGGGGGAAGTCAGTAACAACACCAGACTACCAGAGGTGGCCTTGCTATAGTATAGACACAGATGCTGCTTAAAATGATGTGCACTGAACCTTTTATGTAATAATGTATTGTCATTTCAACTTAATTTTTTAAATAAAGTAATACATAGCATGGTTAGTGAGACTGGAATGACCCCTCCAAAGTTCAAAATAACATTCACAGAAAGGAACAGATCACATTTTTAATTGGTGAAATTTCATGTTAGAAATGATAAACACATGAACAAACCTACATAAAAAAGTATTATTCTATTATTCATTCACTAAACAGTACATTTTAGTAGATGATTATATGTTAGGGAAAAAAAGTTAATTAAATTCTTGAAATTCAAAAAGAGCATAATATAAATTCAAAGGACTACCATAAAATGGAATTATTTGCATTAAATTCACTACCTACTAATTTTCATTGAGTGTGTTTCATGCTTCAAAAAAGAAACTTTTGTTCTTCATTATTTAATAGACTTCTATTAGATGTATTTGTTCTCTCAGATTAAATGCTATTAATAATAGTCCATAAAATTTTTTGCCTCCCATCCAAGTACTAACCAGGCCCAACCCTGCTTAGCTTCCGAGATCAGACGAGATCAGGCGCGTTCAGGGTGGTATGGCCGTAAAATATGCAAAAATAAAAATTAAAAAAAAAAAAAAAAAAACCTTATGCCGTGATGGTATTAATGATACTTTTTAAGGTACCTTTGTAAATATGAGATTCTCCACCCCAGGCATTTCACAAATGGGTCATTATTGGCCCTGTTCAAAAGAATCTTCAAAATATGACAAATTTACTCAGTTTCTCAGAGCAAATGAATATAAGTATGACTTTACTGCTGAACATTCATTCATTTGGCAATAGACAATCATCCCAAACTTTCAAAGCATGATGTTCTTTATTGCTTGAGCACAAAATAAGAATATATTTAGGAGCCCAAACTCTAGACATTTACCTGACCACCGCCTTTAGCCTACAAAAAAAAAAAGCCTTCCCCCACCTCCCCCCCCAAAAGAACCCCACCAGTCTTTAACTCCTTATTAAATTTCTATAATTTCAGTTAAAACTTTGTTTAAAGTTAAAAAATAAAATACCCTTGAAAATAATTCATTATCATTATTTGGAAACTAAAAGAAAAAGTAGTCATTGAAAATTCTACATAAGCAGGAATTTAAACTTAAGAAGGTTTAAGGCAACATTCAAAAAATGGCATAGAGCATTGAGTTAGCCTGGAAATAGGGTTTCTGTTGTGAGCGTTCATGGGAAGTGGAGCTATAAAGTACATTGAGTCAATTTGTGGAGGATTTAAAAGTCAAGCTAATCCCTTCAATCTTGCATTGTCCATGGAGATCAAGTTGAAACATCTAGAAGCTGAACAGCATTCCTCCAAATGGGTCAAAAGTGAAGTTTCAAGGGAAAATTTTAAAATCATTTAACCAAACTTCTGAGCAAAGGGCAGACTTTCAGAGCAAGTAAGAAATACTCATCTAGAGGGGAGCCCCAATATCAACTAGAAATTTCTGGAGGAAAAGGAACAGAACATGGAACAAGCTAGTTGGCATATAGGAGATGGAAAAATCTAGGGAATGTACTCTTAAGTACATAAGCTGGACAAGAAGGGAAAACCTCTAGAAAGGAATATAAGTATTGGTCATTGCAGGTTGATATAAAATATTGAGAGATATTAGGCAAGTTGAAGTTGAGTACACAATATTAGAAATATAAGTGTAAATGGAAAAGAAATAACATACACAAACATATATATATACATATAAATATATAAATACATATACATATAAACACATTGGTTAGGCAGCAAGATAAAGTGAAACCTTTCTTAATTATTTTTAAAAGCACAAACAGGAGAGATTTGACAAGTTTATTAGCAGAAGGAAAGGCATCTGGAAAGAGGGAAATTGAAGATGGTAATGGAGAAAAGAGTGTAATTAAAACAGGAAGAAACAGCATTTGTGAGAAAGAATAAATTAACTTTACAATCAGGGATACGTCTTCTGAAAGGGGAAGGAAGACGCAAAAACAGGAAGGAGGGCAGATTCTGCAGCAGCAAGGACACAGAGTGGAGAGATTGTGCAGCCACTCTCTGCTGCATGACTCTAGAGTGGAAGGGAAGTCAGGATAACAGCCTCCAGACAGGGACATCAGTAACCCTGGGAACACAGAGAATGAAATGCTAGAAGGAAACTCATCCCCCCTATCCTTTGCCTCTCTCAACTACCTGGAAAAACGTTCCTATGTATAGGCACATCTCACTACTCTTTGTTTACTCCTTCTGATAACACTCTATCCCTTTTCTTCTTCTAAAATTGAGCAAATCTTTCATTTATTCTGTATATTGCCCAACTGTAAAAATCAAGTAAGCTAACAACCAAACAAAAGTACACAACTTGGGGAGGGAGGATGAGTGGGAGAGTTCAGAGAGGAGAGGTGGTGGGTGAACCCCAGGGAATACAAAGATGTGAAATATATATAAATAAATTATTTTTTAAAATAAATTAATTAATTCTTTTAAATCTCAGATGCATGAAACAAAGGAAAGCTTCAATCATTCCTTTCATTACATAATCAGGTAATACTATTTCCTATTTGCCTAACTATGAAATTAATATCTTCCCAGTAAAATCCTTGCTTCATTTCTCAAACTCTGTCATTTATGTATAATGTTATGAGCAACACTATAGTTATAATAAGGATCATGATAATCCAGTCCATAAGGAAAGTGTTAACAATATAGTCTTTTAGTGACAGTAAATAAATGAATAAATAGAACACATTCATTTTGTTGTATAGAGCTCTAATGGAGTGATGAATAAATGACATAAAGTATTTAAGTACATTACAAATAATTTGTGGCAAAGCAGAATAGAATAAAAACTCAAGAAATAAAATATAATGTAAAAGTTCTGTGTTGAAAAAACTTTGTCAATGTGGTTTTTAAATGGATTAAACAGGTGGCAAGTCACTGTGGTATTTCTATTACACCGGAGTCATTTAAAGGAGAGATGCAATCATTTTATTTTAATGTCAATATACAATATGCCAGAAAATACATATGTTTAACTATTTAAACTTTTATTGAAAACTTTTTGTAAATTTAATTTTGCATGCATAAGGATGTACATAGATTTTTCTAAATTGTTTTAGGACATACACCAGTTTAGATCAATTGTGGTATTCTAGGGAAATAAATAGACGTGAATGATGGAATTAATGAACAAAAATACACTGCCAGTTGAAGTTCACATGAATGAGTAATAAATCAGGTTAGCAAAGTTCCAGCATTTTCTTTGACAACAATCTGTGGTCCTGCAGCATAAATGAAGATTGAATATAGCAATGATAAAAAATTAGGCACTTCAGTTTCAGGATGAGTTTTAATAAAGTTAAAAGTTACCATGGAATTCAAACTGGTTTGTAAGTAAGACATATCAGAAGCTGGTTACGCTGAAGGTTGAATTAGAATTACAGAAAAGGAAAGACAGTGGAAGGGGCATGTCAGTTCCAAGTTTTTAGAAGTAGAGCAGGATAGTGTAACAAGGTAAAAACTTTGTGGTTTTTATGAGGACATGGAGATTTTCATGACAAGGAAGTCAAGGAATCATGAGGCTATAGGTTAACACAGATATTGAAATGTCTAAAAATGCTCAGAGATGCTGACAGGGATTATGGTAAAAAAAGTATGACTGTAAGCAAATGCTTCACTAGTTTGTTGGTATCTGCACAAAACATTGTAGAAAACGGATGCTATAATTGGGCAGTGCAGACTTTTCGACCCAAAGAGCTTCATGTTCTAAAAGTAACAAATGGATTTGCATAGAAAATCTCTCACTCTACATCAGCTGCAGAGAAAGGAAACTTCATTTTCCATATCTCATTTTGTTCAAGAGTAGTAATTTATATTGAAAACGAGAGGAAAAAATGAAAAATTTCTATCCTTCTCTCAATGCAGTTCAGTTTCTCTTGTTTCATTACTTGGTCTATTAGAGATAAAAATTAGGCCTAATTAAGGATTCTCCCGGAGGTGGGCTAAGTGGCTAGGTTAATCTCTTGTGTTATCCAGTTATTAGGGAAGAGGTATCTGTTTGAGTGATTAATTACATTGTCACTCTTATTTCATCTCTAAGCATTTGCTATTAGTTGATCCAAGTCAGGAGTCTCTGTGGTTCTCCCTACTGACAGTTTCTGGGGCACAAGCAAACCCCTTTTAAGACTGAAGAACTGGCAATATGAAGTAGAGTAAATACCACATGGCTATGTAAATTTCCCTATACCTAATTTTAGGCAGGATAGAAAAGGCACTGGACCTTTCTGGAGTCCCTGATGGTCTGCTGTTGCTTTGGTCTTTTTTGGTTTAAAATTCATGGTTGATCCAATTGTGCTGTGGCTCAGAATCATCTGAACCAAATTACCCTAAGAATCCAAATTAAACCATTTTCTCTAAGGCACTGTCTTGAAATTCAAAATCAAATTTTCCAGGTCTAATTTTGGAATCCAAAGTCAAGTACCTTTTCATGTAAAGCCAAACATCTCTCCTGAGAACAATGAATATAGCAAGCTTTTGCTTCGTGATTGGCAGAGAGCAGGAAATAGGTTTCAGTATGCCTAGGAAACAGCAACTCTTTTGTGTCTTTAAAAGCTGCCTTGCCACTTTTGAGGGGGAGACCATGTATGGTAGCCTTAAGAGGTCTCAAAGGGAGACAACAATGTGGACCGCAAAACCTTTAGGAGGAGGAACTAAGCTTCCATCAGGCATAACAGTGGTGGTGGAGAAGGCAAGCAGACCAGATACTGATGTGCCAACCAGCTCCTATTTCTGAAAGGTACTCTTCTTAGAGTCTCCCCAAAGGGGCCTCTGAGTCATCAAGCATAGAATTGAACTCATCTATCTCTCTCAACTGTCTTCAACTACAAAGACATGACCCATGAAAACAGTAATTGATAAACTGGACTTCATTAACATTAAAAACTATTGTTCTGGAAAAAAAAAAGAACAACAAACAGCAATGTTAATTAAATTAGAAGATAAATTGCAAACTGGAAGAATATTTACATACAACAGACAACACCATTACAGGTTGTGTCTTAATGTTTCAGTAAAAATAAAACCCTGTAGTTTATGGTGAGTGATGCTACTCAGAGTTTTGATAGTCTCACCACTAATCTACAAGAAAGAGCAAGTTCAGTTATTTAAACCACCCCTATAGTACATACCAGTTACAATACCCAGAATTCAGAACATTGACAGCACCAAATGATGACAAAAAAAAAAAGAATGTGGGACAAAAAAGTTCTGGAGGGAGAGCAAAATAGTACCATCACCTTGGAAGATGGCTTCTCACAAAGCTAACCTTGCTTCTCGCATACAACTGAGTGGTGGCACTCCTTGGCATATACCCTAATGGGATGAATACTCATATGCACCCAAAAACCTGCACACAAATGTTTATAGCAGCTATATTCATATATATCAAAACCTGAAGGTAATCAAGATGCCCTTCAGGAAGTGAATGGCTGAATGATCTGTGGTCCATTCAGACAGTGGAATATCATTCAGCCTTAAAATATATGCAATATCAAGCCACCATGACAAGGAAGAATTTTAACTACATATTGCTAATTGAAAGATGTCAGTCTGAAAAGGCTACAGGCTGTGTGATTGCAATTATGACATTCTACAGAGATAAGACAATGGGAGAGCATAAAAAATTGAGCCCCTTCCAGAGCGCAAGGGAAGAGAAGCCAGATCAACATGGAGAATTTTTAGAGAAAATCATCTCCTTAGCATTACAGTAGACAATACAAGTCACTATCCTTTTGTCTACACAGAGTGTAGAACACCAAGACATCAAGAATAAGCCCTAATGTTAATAAAAATGTGAAAATGGGGGCGAGGGGAGATTGAGCAATAATGCTGTTTCAGTATGGGTCTATCAACTATAAGAAATGTATCACTCTAGTGAGTGATGTTTACACTAAGGGAGGGTGTGTGTGTGTGTGTGTGTGTGTGTGTGTGTGTGTGTGTGTGTGTGTGACCAGAGGTGTTCAGGGGGAAATTCCATACCTTCTAAAACTTCTAAAACTAAACATTTTCTTAAAAAATAGTTTATTAAATTAAACTAAAAATGTTTTCCTCAGTTACCATCAATCTAGGTGAATGTGTTGTCAAAGTCAAAAACTCAGGCAATATGCTTGATTTTTCTTTCCTAACAATAAATTAGTCACCAAAGACATTTTTAATAGCTTTGGAATTTTTCATCTACTCTCTTCTGTATTCCCTCTTCTGACCACATTGACTCTCTTTTGGATTCTTAATACTTTTCTTTCCCACCTTTTTCTGGTGCATCTCCCTCTGGTGCATCTGGCGAATTGCCCCTTTTACCTATCTATCCCTGCATCTTTTGCAAAACTTAGTCATTTTGCTTTCCAGAAAACCTTCCTTCCACCCTCAATTTGAGTTTGGAGCTGAAGGCAATGTTCTCCTTGGCCTCAAAGCACGAATTCTAAGAAATTGACATTTTTCATCATCCTCATTAATTTATCACTTTGGTCCTTCCCAACTAGATGACAGGCCTGTCAGGGCAAAAACTGATCTCAGTCTCATGTGTGACTAGCATCTAACACACTGCCATACATTAAAAACTTCAATAAATACTTGTCAAATGAAGGAATAAATCAACAAATGGAGGAAAATGTTGAGCAAAGATAGCAAACAAAGACACACTCCCTGCTATATTAGAGAGGAGAAGAGAGGTGAAGAGAAAAATCAATACAGAATTGGAAAATCAAGAAAGGACTGTGATGATGGCTGTGTGGAATGAGATAAAGCAGGACTATTTCAAAGGATGAAAAAGTGTCTAGTTCATTAAACACAAATAATGTTCACAAAAGCATTAGCATAAGCAAACAAATGGTTTACTTAGCAATAAGAAAATGATTCCAGACAAAACTGAAGAATGTTCAATAGAAGATCAACCAAAAGTCTCTGAAATCCTTTGTGTCAAAGAGAGGCCCTGAGAAAATCTCCAACAGCTCCCCTCTCCTCTATGCAGCCCCCATTTATGTCCTTCCATGTGTGGGGGGAGGCACAGTGATGCCAGCTAGAGAATTTGAACAAAGCTGAGAAACTTTGACAGAATTGGATAGCACTGCCTGCATTCAACCTATGGATCACACCTTGTGG
This sequence comes from Uropsilus gracilis, assembly GCA_004024945.1. NCBI lineage: Eukaryota > Metazoa > Chordata > Mammalia > Eulipotyphla > Talpidae > Uropsilus > Uropsilus gracilis. The sequence continues at coordinate 50,803 of PVHY01007439.1, forward strand.
GTTAAAACAAGATAACCAGGGTGTTTACAATTTACTAGTGAAAAATAATTTTCCCTGTTGGTTACAGAGTTGGCCACAATTTTCTGTGCTTCCTTTGCTTTTGGATGGCCAGTCAATTGCTGGACATGGAGAAGGGCAAGCTGCTACTATGACTACAGGAGTTGAAAAGGAAGTGCTGGGGTGGTGAAAAAAAACTGTCCTGGTCTGGAATTGAGGCCATTTCATCTTGAAATAATCAGCTGAGGAAATGGACCATGTTGTATCAGGAGTTGCAGAGGGGAAAAGAGACATTGCCTGTTTTCTAATTGTATACAGACCCACCTGGTGGGGGATAGCTGTGCCAAACTGACTGAAAGATTAGAAGAGATCTTTTCCAGGTGACTATCCCACCCCCAGGCCACTCCCCATTTCTGCAAAAACAGGTAGTTTGTGTTTTCAATAAACATATCCCTGACCATCTGGATCATTGCTCCCTTACTTTGAAAGGTCCTTTACTCCTTTTACAACAATCCTGCCTCTGCAAGTTGGAGAAGAATTTACTAACCTGAGTTAACTCAGGAATATGATCCCATCACTTGGTTTGTAGCATGTTAGTTAACAACACAGGGAAAACAATGAATTGCCAGCATCTGCTTCAAATGACCAAAGCCCAGAAAGCATGCTGGTGAGGATGCGGAGCAACAGGATAGCTCATTCATCGCTGAAGGCAATGAAAAATGTACAATGATACTGTAAGATAGTTTGGTGCTTCCTAAACACAGTTTAGCCAATGAGTCAAACACCACATGTCTAGGCATTTATCTGAATATACTGAACATATATCTATGCACAAAACCTGCATGTGAATGTTCATAGCTGTTTTGTTCAGTCTTAAGAAACCTTGGAAGTGACAAAGTTGTCCTTCAACTGATGATTGGATAAATAAACTGTGGTTTATCCAGGTTGCAGGATATTATTCACTACTAAAAGAAATGTACTACTGAGTCATGGAAAGATATGAAGGAATCTGAAATTAATAATGCTAAGTGAAAGAAGTCAATGTGTGCAATTCCAAGTACATGACAATTGGAAAATACATCTATCACCACCAAAGAGAATAAAATGATCAGTGGTTGCCAGTGTAAATGAATTGAAGGAACACAGAGGATTTTTAGAGCAGTAAAACTATTCTATATAACAGAAGTTGGTATATGTAATTATACTTTTAGCAAAATATATAGATTGCACAATATTAAAAGTGAACCATAAAGTAACCATGGGCTTTGTTAACACTGATAATCAATACTGCCTCATCAGCTATAAATCTTCACACAACTCCAAAATTTTAATAACAAAGGTAACAAAGTGGGAATAAATGTGTGGGTAACTGTATATGGAAACTCAATATACTTTGCACTCAATATTTCTATAAATCTGAAACTGTTCTAAAAAATAAAATCTATTAATTTTTTAAAAGATAAAACTTAACAATGCCACAGTCTCAAATGCTGTCCAGACTTTTCCATAAAAAAACAGTTTCAAGTACTTCATAAGAACATTTATAATAAATACATGGAGATAGTTTTGCAAGATAAAAATCTTGGATAATTCTATTTAAAAATGAATGCGGTGTGAACATTTGAACATTTGAATTATCAGCTCTTCATATTGTTTCTTCAGGCAATTGAGTTAACCTCTCTAAACTCAAATGCTTTTCAAAATTTTATTGCAGCAACACTGCATTGTAATATTATGTATCAGGTGTGCATCACTGAGAATCAACATGTGTATACACCCATATAAGTTCACCACTAAAAGTGCACTTCTCACCTTCATCATACCATTGTCCCCTTTGTCCTGATTTACTCATCCTCTGTCCCCTTCCCTTCTGGTCACTACTTGGTCATATGGTTCAAATTTTTGTACTTTTTTAAATTTCATTCATCTGCTTGCTTATCAAGAATGATATCAGACTATATTTGTTCTTCTCTGATCTATTTCACTAAGCATAGTTCCCTCTAAGAACCTCTACATTGTTGCAAATGGCAGAATTGTATCTTTTTTATACTTTAAATTGTTTGAGAGAAAAGAAAAAGATGACAATGCAGTAAATATATTAAACTAGATCTGTGCATTGAACATAATTTGTCTTGACATATTTAAATTTATCTCAACTAATTTAGAAACAGATCACTTAAGATTCAATAAACCATGTTATGTTGCATGTAAATTTTCAATACAAAAATCAAATCTAAAGCAATTACACTGCATTGGTTATAATATGCATTTTTAACTTTTTACTATCTACCTTTAAATCATATTATACTACCATTGCATAATATCCTTACAATGCTGAACTTCCATTTCTCTCCCTCATACCATTGTTATCTTACATTTACTTCCATATGTGTTATAAATCCTCCAATCTCTTGTAGTCATTTTGGGTATTATCTTTCAAATCCATTAAAAATGAGGAGAAATATTTTAGAGTCTCTTGTGTATGCCCCAGTTGTCCAGTAAGGTCAGACTGGTTAGAATTTACATTTTCCCAGTCCCATGTAAGCTCAGGAAATTGTTCACTTTACTGCTACCCACTATCAGATTTTTGTGTGGCTCATATACACATGGCTTAGTAGTCAACAACAACACAAATAAATACCTAAGCAAATTTCCTGATCTCTTTTTTGCATCAACTTCTTCTATCCACAGATTCCAGACTATCTAACTCCCCTGAAATATTGATATTTGCCTTTCAGAACTGTGCTCCACTTAGTAGTAGTATAGGAAGTGGCTCCAGGCAAAAAACCAGAACAATAGCAGGTCTCACCTGAGTTATTTTCTTTCTATTTAGGACACAGGCCTGTGCTGTCTGTAGTCTAGTATCCAAAACAGTTATCTAATGTGCCAACCAGATTTCTATTTGTTTTTGGCAAGAGGAACAACTGCATATTGTCAATGTTTCATAAATGTATTAAAGTTGCAAAATTGTCTTTTTAATAAACTAGATTTTCTTGAAAATGCATGCACATTAAATATTAAGTATGTAACAAGTCTTCTCAACCCCCAAATGCTAATGCCACAATGCAAACCATTGTTACATGTATTATGAAGTATTCTTAAACATTAAGAAAGACAATTGACATTCAAGTTAGCTGAACTGATAAGAACTACATCACTATGTTCTTCTTGCATGTTCTGAGAAGACACTGAGTCTTTATTGAATTTGTTACATCAATGATTCAAAAAAATTAAGGAAGTATCATTTGACCTATCCCTGTATTCTTGATACTCATTATCTAATTCTTCAGAGAGAGGTCCATAATTCCCATCAAGTTGACCAACTAATCAGTTTCTGCATTTTTTTCTTTCCTAAGACACACGCACGCACACACACAACTCACACACACACACACACACACATTTTTGAAGACATTTAAGTTCTATTGAATTCTTTATTTTTTTTCAGTCTTAAAACTTAAATATGACATTAATATTTACTTAGATTTAGATATTTCACACCACTCTATCAAACTTGCAGCTATAACATCTGAAGTCATTCTCTTGATACAGGAGTCTTATGAGTCTGTGAACACTGTACCAACACAGCTTCAAAGAGCAGTGAAGCAGATAAAGGAAATAGGATCCTTCATAGAAGGGCAATGATGAATATGCTAGCCATAGTTCTTTGACAATGATTAAAAAAAAAAAAGTACACATTCTTCATGTTTTGATTATGAGGAATGTGCTCGTGATGATAACATATGCCAAATGGATATTATATTTGTTTAATCATGGATACTAAGACCTCTATGTATCTCACAAGAATATTATTTAAATCATGTAATTTAGAAACAAAGTCAGGGGGTTAAAGAAGAAAAATAAGAAAGTTTGGCCGAAAAAATGAAGGAAAACATAAACAGCTAGGACTACATTAAACTAAAAAGTTTCTGTACAGCAAAAGAGACAATAAACAGAACAAAAAGAAACCCAACAACTGGGAGAAAATTTTTGCCCTCCAGACAAGTGATAAGGGTCTGATAACAAAGACCCACAAAGAGCTCAAACAATTCAACAAAAACAAAGCAAAAAGTCCAGTCAAATAATGGGGAAAACTAAAAAGATACTTCACCAAAGAGAAAATACAGTCAATAAGCACATGGAATAATGCTCCACATCACTTATAATCAGGGAAATGCAAATTAAAACCACACTGAGATACCATCTTACACCAGTAAGAATGACCCATATTAGAAAGAAAGAAAGAAAGAAAGAAAGAAAGAAAGAAAGAAAGAAAGAAAGAAAGAAAGAAAGAAAGAAAGAAAGAAAGAAAGAAAGAAAGAAAGAAAGAAAGAAAGAAAGAAAGAAAGAAAGAAAGAAAGAACAGCATAAGTGTAGGTGTCGATGTATAGAAAAGGGAACTCTTTTATTTTTTAAATTTTATTTCTAAATTCATATACAGTCTTACATAAGTAAATAGGGTAAATGGTTACTGGCATGCCTTCCCTCCTCCACGCCCCACCCCTTGTATTCACTCAGTCTCCACTATCATTGTTCTTTTTGGTTTATGTTGGATTCATTGGTCCTTTGGTCTCTTTTTCTCTGTGGCTGTGTCTACTGGTCTACTGGTCGGATGAGGGTCTGTGTTCCAGGGCCATGGCACATTGGGCTTGATGGTTTGTAGTCCATAGCTTTGTATTAGGCACCCAGTCCATGTTCATTTGGGGTCTATCCGGGTCTTCTAGTTGCTGGCTCCAGTAGGTCTCCTTGCCATTCCGCTATCTCTGCACCTCATTTCTCTGACTTCTGGCTTTAGGGATCCTTTTCCCCAGCCATTGTCAGTAAGGAGGTTTCTCGATGAGGGCAGGCATCAACTGATGGACCTTGCAGGTCATGTCCTCTCCAACTGTTTGTAGATTTGCTGTGGAGTCAATGCCCTGACTCTGCATGCTTCTTCTGAGCCCTACACACGTGTCGCACAGGCTCTTTTCTGGCCCCTCATTTGTTCTATATGGCTGTGTGCACGTCTGTGTTATTAGTCCTCATCCTGTGAGCTAAGTGGAGTGAGGGTGAAGCAGCAAGGGTGTCCTCATCACCGCCCCCACTTCCTGGATCAAGGACGTATCCAGTCTTGCCCGCGTGCCAGCCGATCGCCCTTATCCGCCAGGTCTAAAGCAGAGGGGCCCAGTGGGTGCTGCATAGTTGCTGAATGGGTGCAACTGCTGTCCTAGGCTCGCCAGCAGCTGCGCGCGCTTGCTGGTCAGGGCGGGCGCAGCTCCCACGTGCCAAACTGGTCGAGCTTCTCAAATCAGTTCCTAGGCCCCACCTACTGCTGGGACGTCAACAGGAGGGGCCTAGTGCTGTGGGCAATGGCGGCGACCACCGCGATGATGGCAACCGCCTTGTGGGGCTTTAGCGACCCCTGTTGTCATGTGCCCCTGGTCGGTCCTGGTGTCCTGGCTGGACCCTGAGTCCCCCTTACCCTCCAGGTCGAAGGCAGAGGGGTCCAGTGGTTGCTAGATGGTTAAAAGGGAACTCTCTTACAGTGCTGGTGGGAGTGCAAACTGGTCCAGACACTGTGGAAGACTGTGTGGAGGACCCTCAAACAATTAAAAGTGAAATTACCATTCAACCCAGCAATCCTATTACTGGGAATTTACCCAGAAGAAATGAAAAAACTAATTCAAAAGGACACCTGTATGGGCATGTTTATTGCTGCTCTGTTTACAATTGCCAAGATATGGGAACAAACCATATGCCCCAAAACCAATGAATGGCTGAAAAAAATATGGTACTTGTACATGATGGAATATTACTCACCAATCAAGGAGGATAAACATATGTCTTTTGCAGCAACATATGTGGAGCTAGAAGGACTCATATTAGCAGAAATAAATCAGAAAGAAAAAGAGAAATACAGGATGATCTCACTTATATGGATATAGGGAAAAACAAACAAACAAATAAGAAAAATTAGAAACAACCAACAGAAATGAACAGTTGAGCAAGAGAGGAGGAAGGGGAAGAAAATGGGGGAGTCAGAGGGCACAAAAGAATTAGATGGTTAACAGGTCTTAAAAAGGAAATGGGAAAATCCCAGGATACACAATAATGTAATATATATATATATATAGCATATATATATAGTATATATATATATATTTACAAAATTTAAAATATTAAATTAATTTAAAAAAGAAAAGAAATGACACCAGTAGAATGTGCACATGAAGATATTACCACTTGCAACATGCTATATAGAAATTGCTACTTACTAAATATCACCTCCTACAAACTTGAAGAATATATATTTAACTTAGCATTCCATAGTCATTTGAATTGTTTTCTTAAGTACAATAAGTTTGTGAAAAGCTTTATATTATATCTGCACTGCAGCATCCCGTGGCTTAGTTCTGATTTATATACTGTTACTAATCCAATAAAATTATTTTTCAATTAAAAAATAAATAAATAAAATCTTATCAGAAAAGTTGTTCATTAGCCCTGAGCAGATGCTTTACAAGCCACTGGATAATTCCACTAAGTACTCTTACTGTTTCTCTAAATGGTATCATCAGCCTACATCTCTGAGTGACTGTTCTTGGTAGAGAGCTATCCTGGGTGTTCTAAAACAAAAGAAAATTACAGTTGACTCTTGGACAACATGACTTTAAGTTGCACTGGTCCACCTCTATGGGGATTTTCTTGTAAACAGATGACAAAGCTACAGTATTAGTGAATACAATATCATACTATAAAAAAAAGAATAAGAAAGTTAAAATCAGAAACTGCAGAAAGTCATATCATCCCAGGAAAAAAAGAATGTTTTTCAAAGTCTATCCCCTCCTGTTGGAATCTAACATGTAGGCTCCAGAAGGCTTAGATCTTGCTAGCTTACAGCCTCTTTTGGAGTTATTACCAATCTTTCAGTGATATTAGAACTACTGGCAACTGCTACCATAGTCTTCAGTCACCTGCCACAGGCAGAAGCCTAGCAGATACTATTTTCTTTGCATATTTAACTCATAATAAGTATTTCCACTTACCTCCCAGGACCCCAGCTGAACTAGGATTCTAGAAAATAAAGTTTGCAGGTTTCCAGCCACAGTGATTTAAAGAAAAATATGGAACTTGGCACAATTTACTGGATCAACTATTCCACCTAGCATGGTTTGGTTTTCTCATCCATAAAAAGGTGACAATGATTATACTACTTATTTTATAGGGTTATTGCAAAAATTAGAGGAAGTATAGTGTTTAAAGCTCATGGAAACATACCTGGTACACAGGAAACTCCCAATAAATCATCGTGGGTTTAGTTATTAGTTAATGAGCAATGGAACGAAAAGTCAATCTATATTTGTACATAACTTAGAGAAACAGACTGTAAAGGTGATGGTGCCCTTTACCCAGTAGCACTACCTGTGCAAACATAGCTCTCATTTTCCCCAGCAAGGAGGGATAAAATAAAGATTGTATTGATTTCCTGCTCACTGTGATATTAATTGCTTTTGGTACCCAAACACTGTGTAAGTTAATAACCTTTGTATCTATCCGTTCACAGTAAGGCAAGTTCTTTACCAAGTGCATGTGTTCACACACATTAAAAGAGCCACATGAGAAATATCTTAGGGAAATTTCCTCAGGCACAACATCAAGGTCAAATTCAGTTGCAAATATGAACCCAGAAATGTTTGCTTATGAATTAATCCAGTCTCTCAATCAAGACTTCCTCTGGCCTTTTGCAAGCTCAAATGGCGCCAATTCTAGTGGTCAAGGGCAACATTAGGCACTGATATGTATTAAGTAATAGTAAAATGGGCACTAGGTATTTAATATACTGAATGGATAAAGATTTCACGAAGATACTTATTAGGTCTAATGTTTGATGGATAAACATTAAGACTCTGGAAACCTTTCCAAATCTAATAAATAACCTTCCGTTGATTAGTATGTGAGCCTGTCATGGACCAAGGACTAAGAGCTTGAGTATCTCCTTTAAATGGTTGCCAAAAAAACCCTTATGCTGTGGCATTTTAAATGGCGTAAGTCTTTAAGTCAGCCAGAGACCTAGGTTCAAATTCTGATGAGTTTCTTACAAAGGGACAAACCTTAAGAGTCTTCTTCCTGAACCTCAGTTTATCTAAAAATTAGGGTCACTAATCATGTTGAGGTTAGAAAGTCCTTCTCCCATAAGCAATGAATGTATTTGTTATAAAACTAACCTGTCGCTACAGGCAACTTTATGCTGATTATTCTCCTTAAAACTAGATTCCAAAAATTCATCTTTTTGACCTTTGAATGTGGTGCTTGTATTTAAGTGTCTATTATATATTCTCTGAATATACTTCAAGCAAAATAACTAGATACCTAATTTTGGATAAAGAGGAAAGTTTCTTAATTCAATGCTTCTCACATTATAAATATTTTGATTAATGATAATTCCATCATAATACAGTGGCAGTAACAAAATTAATCTGTTCTATGTATGCAATCGATTAACACAGTAGTTAAATATCAAGGCCAATCAATTAACTAGTAAGTCCTGTCTTCTGTAGTGGTCCTCATCAGAAAAATGAAATCTGTAACAACTTTATCAGGAACTCCTCCAAAGCCATACTTGTATGTCTCAGATTTTAAAATGTAGCCCATCCATCAAAGAGACAAATTTCCCTTCTTCTTAATAATCAGTGAAAACAATTTTTGAACTCTAAAGTCAAAATTCTGAGAGACATTTCCCAGATGCCCAATTATCACATTTATCTTTCCCTATTCATTTTGGCACTTAATCTGAACAGTAGAAGTCAAGCTACCTATGGGGGCTTGCCCTGCACTTGAAGAACTTAGTTCTCCCTCCCATCATTCTAAGTACCCATTCTGGGTCTAGTTTTGTTTTAGTTTTTGTTTTTCAGAACAAGTTCACCTTCTGAGCCTTTGTTTATTCCCTCTATCCACCAAAATGCAAGATCTCAAAAAGCAAGGACATTTAGTTTTGCTCATTGCTACATCTCTTGCTTCAGATACTTTTCAAGTGGGAGTTCATGAAAATTTGCTGAATAACTCAATTCCCACATTGCAGATAAGGAAATTAAGACTCAGAGATGTTAAGTGAGTTGCCTAATGGCATGGCACCAGCACTCACACCAAGCAGTGTGCTTTGGGCACCTTGCTTTCAATCACAGTATTTCCAGTGTCTTCCTAACTGGCAAGATCTGGGGTGAGAAAAGTCTTCACCTCTAAAAATTTATTTGCTCGTATTTGAGTTGAACATAAGATAAAATATGATCTTTTGGGTTTTGTTTTGATTTGTTTTGTTTTTTGACTTAGATGAATAAACTTTAACTGAGATCTCAGAACCCAGAAGGGATGATGACTGATTTCTAAATGGTAATCTTATGAAAATATTAGGCACCAAAGTTAAACATTAAATGTGAATAATATCAAATCATAACCTGTGTTATGAGACTTTGATAATAGTATCAAATGCTTGAAATTGAGGAATTAAGATCTTAAACGCCTGGAGTATAGGAGTAGAGAGGTCCATTAAAGAAATGGGTGATTAACATGTTTATTAAATTAATGCAAACTTCTCTCAAAATTATTCTTCCTATCATTTGCAAAGCATTTCCTGTGTACCATGTGACACACACAGGGTTAGTCTTTGTGACCTTAGAAGCAGAGATTTTCAGATCCATCTCTGGAAAAAATAATGACCAGTCAACTAACTTTTCTGTTATCATTTGTGCAAATTTTAAAGTTAAGAACCTGAAAGTTTTCCAGAAGTGTTGTCTGTTAACAGGCAGAGAGAGCTTGCTTTCAACATCTGTAATGAGATAGCCCTGGGACCTATCAGACTACCAAGCTAAAACCTACAAGGATGATGGAAGAATTCAAAACAGCTGATCGCAGCAGCTTGACAGAGAGAGCCATCATACACTAATAATACTAATTTGGTCCCTAATTATGTTTTTACACAGTGGTTGACTAACTATCCAGCTGTTGCTCCATCTTTAGCTCACAGTTCTTTCTGATTTTGTTTTGTTTTGTTTGGGCTACAGCTGGAGTTCAGGATGAAGCCTAGAGATTTTCCTCCAGCTTATGAATTGATCAATCATTAGGTATGCCTTGCTCACCTCTATAGAAAACAGAGCATGCATACTTCTTGAGAGGGAAGAGAGATTATAGCCAATGTTAAAAATTTGGTAGCATTCTTTTTCTCTTTTCATTTTTCCCCTCCACTTCTAGAGAAATTAAAGGTGAGAAGAAATGGTATTATTGCTCACCATATTTTCTTCAGAATGTCAAGGGAAATGGTAGGTTTAGAAAACAGTTGGTCAGAAAAAGTATCTGCTTCTGTAAATTGGGCAAAAACACTTAAAGAAATGAGAACATTGCAGCAAGAAGGAAAAATAAGTAAGTTCACAATCCTTGAGTTCCTTTCTTCCTAGCTTTAATTTTTCTCCAGATTTTTGCCAACATAAGGTATTATCTTCACAAGTGTTGAAAGCCAAAATTATGTTCCCAGGTCCAAATGACCTATTTTTCCACTAAGATTGTCATCAACACTAGGTGAATGCTGTATTGATGGCTATTTTACCATGTTGACAAATGCAAACATTATTCTCTAAGCATTTAATAAACAGCATATTGGACCTATAAATAAAGCCAAAGATCACCAATTATTGTCACCTGGGATCTTACTGTTTAATTTAACAGAGAGAGATCCTTCTACCACCCAAGGAACTCTTGTCCTTTCCCATCACTAATCTATGAAACAATCACCATCCCGCTTAATAAGCTAATTGGTTGCTTCTGATAATAAAGCGATGTGGATGTTGCTAAATATGCTGGCGTCTGGTAGGCACAGGCAAAGTGTTCACAATCTCATCTAGGCCTCCTAAACCCTACAAAATTAATGTTGCTGACCATATTTTTTTATTTTTTCAAAAATAATTTTATTTTATTCCCTGCAAGTTATATCAACAAATTCCGAAAAGTGTATGAGAAAAACTTTAATCTTTCTGGAAATCTTTAAAAAACAACCGGTCAAAAGAGAAATGTAGTTTATGTACATAAGGTGTCAAATTGTTTAGGATGGTCATAATTATTAAAATGATTCTTGTGAAGTTGCTATTCTTATTAATTTTTTATTTTTAGCTATTCATTTTGTTATTTACATATTTATGTGTGTATATGTGTATATATGTGTGTGTGTATATATATATATATATACACACATATATGTGTATGTGTACATCACCTCATTCCCCAGGGTTCTCTCCCTCCACCCGATCACCTGTGAACCTTCATTTTGATCTTCTTGTGCTTCTTCCTTCCCTGATTTCTCCCTCTCCCCTCCCCTTCCCTCACTGCCTGCCCCAGCTCAACTGTGTTGACCATATTTTATAAATAAGAAAATTGCACATGTCAAAAACAACTCCAGGTCTGCAACAATGTTCAAAATCTAAATCCTACTAGCCTATAACACCTTACTACAAGGAACTTCAGCAGTTATTCAGCATGTTGGCAAGCTGGTAGGAGTAGGAGGGATACAAGGTGGAGTTGGGATCCTGGCAGATAATGAGTTAAGTGAAATAAATATAATTAGTAGAGACTGCTAGAGGCACTGGTCAGTCTAAAGTAATAAATTCAATTTTTAACTATATATAATAAATATAAATATATCTATTGCCACTTTTGATACAGAGAATGTATTATTTCTGCTAAGCTGAAAACAGCATCTGATTGTTTCATTATAATAAAATAGACAAAAAGTACAGTCTTAATCATTTTTTAGTATAGATACAAGGCATTAAGGAAGTTCACACTGTTACACAATCATCAACACCACATTTTCAGAACTTTTTCATTTCCCACACTGAAACTCTTATAAAACAAAAACTTCCCACCCTTTCCCCCACTTCCTGGAAGCCATCCTTCTACCATCTGTCTCTATGAATTTAGTTAGGTACTTAATATAAAAATAATCACATGGTATTTATCCTTTTGTTACTAGTTTCTTTCATTGTGGTGTCCTCAGGTTTCACACATGTTGCATATGTCACAATTTTCTTTCCTTTTAAGATTGAATAATATTCCATTCTATGCATGCAATGTGTTTATTACCCATTTCATTCAGCCATTGATAAACACTTAGATTCTTTCCATCTTTTGACTATTATGAATAATACTGCTATAAGCACGGATACCCAAATATATGCTTGAGACCTTGCTCTCAATTCTTTTGGGTGTATACTCTAAGTGGAATTGCAGGATCATATAGTAATTTAATGTTTCATTTTTTGAGGAATTGTCATGCCATTTCCCATAGTGACTGTGCCGGTGAAGACTCCTACTGCCTATAGTACACAAGTGTTCCTATTGCTAAACATTCTGGTCAGCACCTGTGATATTCTGGGTTCCGGTTTTTGTTTTTGTAATAACCATCCTAACAAAATGAAGTGTTATTTCCCTTTTTTTAAAATTTCCATCTCTCTGTTCATCGGTAATGTGAAATATTTATTTGCTGGTCATATGTACATAATATTTGGAGAAATGTCTGTTCCTGCCCTTTGTCCATTTTTTTTTCTTTTTTTTTAAATAAATACTTTATTTGTATATGAATTTCACATCTCTGTGATCTCTGGTGTTCACCCCCCCTCCCTGACTGTTCCCACCCTGTCCCATCCTGTCTCATCCCCCCACCCCCAGGTTTTGACTTTTCTTCATGGATTTTGTTTATCTTTCCCATGTCCCAGATAGTAGTGAAACCATTTGGTTTCTCTTTTTTTCTTTTTGACTTGTTCCTGCTAATATGAATTCTTCTAAGTTCATCCATGTTATCATAAAGTCATCTAATTTGTCCATTCTTAATTGGGCTATTTGTAGGGTTTTGTTATTGAGTTGCAGGAGTTCTTTATATATTCTGAGTATTGGGCCCAACCATATGTGATATATTGAAAAATTTTGCAAATATTTTCTCCCATTCTGTGGGTTGTTTTTTCACTATACTGGTAGTATTCTTTGGTATATATACATATATGTATATGTTATATATATATATATGTAATATATATGTTAAATTGTGGGCAAGTCCAATTAACCTATTTTTTCTTTTAATAATTTTTTTTGCCTTTAATAGTAAGAATTCATAATTCTTTTCATCTGATTTTCATCTGCATAAGATAAAGACTGTCTTTTCTTCACTGAATGGGACCCTTCTTTGAAAAAATGATTTGACCATATACTTGAGAGTTTAATTCTGAGCTGTCTGCTGTGCCAGTTTCCTATATGTCTCTTTATCACACTAAATGAGAATATTATCACACTATTCTTATTTAGTAATTTTGTACTGTTTTGAAAGTAGAGAGTAAGAGTCCTCCAACTTTATTATTTTTCAAGATTGTTTTGACTTTTCAAGGTCCTTTAAGTTTCCATATGAATTTTAGGATGGTATTTCTACTTCAACAAAATGCATCATTGGGATTTTGATAGATACTGCACATAGTCTGTAGATAATTTTGAGTAGGACTGACATCTTAACAACAGTAAGTCTTTCAGTCCATTAATTCAATGTCTTTCGATTTATTTATGTACTTAATTTCTGTTAGCAACATTTTGACATTTTCATTGTACAAGTCTTTTACCTCCTTAATTTATTTGATATTTTCAGTGTACAAGTCTTTTACTTCCTTAAGTTATTTGTATCTAACATAAAAAAGATATAGTATATTACATAATATTTATTATATGAGTATATATCTATATATCTATATCTAAGCATTTCATACTTCTTCAGGCCATTATAAGTGGAATTATTTTCTTAATTTCCTTTCCAGATAATTCATAGAGCATTTTATATCCTCTCACTTTTTTCAATTCATTATATCAGTTTTAACTGATTTTTTGTGTGTGGAATCTTTAAGGTTCGTTACAGATAATATTATGCCATTTGTATGTGATCTAATTTTACTTTATCTTTTTCCAGTTCGATTGCCTTTTGTTTTGTTTTGTATTATTTTCATACTAATCACTATTTGAAACTTCAAGCCTATGTTGAATAGAAGTGGCAAGATCGAACATATTACTGATTTTAGAGAAATAGTTTTCCGTATTTCGCCATTGAGTATGTCACCTATAGACTTTCATATGTGACCTTTATTATGTATAGACGATATTCTTCAATTTCTAGTTCATTAACTGTTTTTATCTTGAAAGGGTGCTGACTCTCATCAAACAAGTTTCTGAATCAATTGTGATGGTTGCTTGTTTTCTTCTTCTGAATTTTATTAATGTATATTATATTGGTCGACTTTCATGCATTAAGTTATCCTTGCATTCTAGTAATCATTGCCCTTGGTTGTGATATATAATTCTTTTTAAATGCTGTTGAATTCAGGTTACTAGCCCATGATGAGGGAGGTGACATCAGCATTCACCAAGGATATTGTATTGCTTTGCTTGATATGTCTTTTACTGGCTTTGGATTAAGGGTAATCTACTGTCACAGAATGAATTAAGGAATGTGTCTTACTTTTCAATTTTCTTGAAACCATTAAGAAGTATTGATGTTTATTATTCTTTAATCATTTGGTAGAATTCATTGATGAAACCATGTCATACAGGACTTTACTGTCAAGTTTTGACTATTATTAAACATCCTTTTATAGTCAGATTTGCTATTTCTTTCTAATTTTGTATTCAGATTTGCTATTTCTTTCTAATTCATAACTGTATAATTTTATACTTACTATTTTCTATTCATTTGCAATTCAGTCTAGTTTGTGTGCTTCTAACAAATTGCTTATTTCATCTGAGTTGTACAATTAATTGGCATACAGTTTACATAATAGTCTCATAATCATTTTATTTCCACAAAATAAGTTAATCCCCCCACTTCATTTTAGTATTAACCATTTGAAATCTCTTTTTTTTCTCAATAGTTAAATATCAATCTTATGATTTTTTCTAAGAAACAACTTTTGGTTTTATTCATGTCCATTATTGTTTTGCTGTTCTCTACTTTGTTTCAAAATGTCCATACTACCAAAGGCCATCTACAGATTCAATGCAATTCCAATAAAGATCCCAATGACATATTTTAAAGAGATAGAACAAAAATTACTGAAATTCATATGGAATGACAAAAGACCCCGAATCGGTCAGGCACGGTGACTCATGCTTGTAAGCTTCAGCCTATGAAGTGGCTGGGGCGGATTGTGGTTCCAGTTTTACCTGGGGCCCGTAGTGAGACCTAGTTCCAAAAAAATAGCTGTGCGTGGTGGCGCGTGCCTGTAATCTCAGCTACCTGGGAAGCTGAGGCTGGGGATTGCTTGAGTCTGTGGTACCCTGGGCAACAAGAGCCTGCAGTTCCACAGGCAAAAATAGTGAGACCTAGTCTCAAAAAAAAAAAAAAAAAAAAAGACTCCGAATATTCAAAACCCTTTTTTATCAAACAGAAGAGAGAATGGAGGTATTACTATTCCAGACTTCAAACTGTACTACAAAGCCATAATACTTAAAAGAGCATGGTACTGGTACAAAAACAGGAAAACAAACCAATGAATCAGAATCGAATACCCAGAAATAAAGCCACACATTAACGGTTAATTAATCTTTGACAAAGGGGCAAAAAACATACCCTAGAACAAGGATAGCCTCTTCAGTAAATGGTGCTAGAAACCCAACTGACTGGGAGAAAATTTTCACCTTCCAGATAAGTGACAAGGGTCAGATAACAAAGATCCACAAAGAGCTCCTACAGCTCAACAAAAACAAAGCAAAAAATCTACTCAAAAAATGGGGAGAAGAACTAAAAAGACACTTCACCAAAGAGGAGATACAGATGGCTAATAAGCATATGAAAAAATGCTCCACATCATTAATAATCAGGGAAATGTAAATTAAAACCACACTGATATACCATCTTACACCAGTAAGAATGACCTATATAAATAAAACAGACAACAACAAATGTTGGCATGGATGTGGAGAAAAAGGAACTCTCTTACACTGCTGGTGGGAGTGCAAACTGGTCCAATCACTATGGAAGACTGTGTGGAGGACCCTCAAACAATTGAAAGTGGACTTAACCATTCGACCCAGCAATCCTACTACTAGGAATCTACCCAGAGGACATGAAAACATTAATTCAAAAGGACACATGTACGTGCATGTTTATTGCAGCCCTGTTTACAATTGCCAAGAACTGGAAACAAATCAAATGCCCCAAAACAGGAGATTGGCTAAAAAAAAATGTGGTACATATACATGATGGAATACTATGCATCCATCAAGGAGAACAAACACATGTCATTTGCAGCAACCTGGATGGAACTAGAAAGACTCATATTAGCAGAAATAAGTCAAAAAGAAAAAGAAGTACAGGATGGTCTCACTTATATGATGGATATAGGGAAAAACAAACAAACAAATAAGAAAGAATGAAAACAACCATGGGACTGAACCATGGAGCGAGAGAGGAGGAGAGGTAAGAAGGTGGGAGAGGTGAGGAGCATAAAAGATCAGGGTGGTTAACAAATGTTAGTGAAGTGGGAAAGCCCAGGGGTACACAATAATGGACTAATGTAATATAAATATAAATATACATATATATGCAAAAAAAAAAAC
>PVHY01007440.1:0-56920 GCA_004024945.1 Uropsilus gracilis
CGTCGTCCTCCCCGCCAGCCGTCGGGCAGGCCTTCCTAGGTCACTACTCTTCCCCCCCCCACCTCCCAAGGCCAAGCGCCGCCGCCCCGAGTCCGCCGTACGGCCTCACCACCCGATCCCGCCGGTCCCCGCCGTCCACCCCCTACCCCGACCTGTCTTTCAGCTTGTGGCCTTTGAACTGGGCGCCCCGGGCCCAGGCTGAGAGACTAAGCAGGAGGGCCCGAGAACTCACCCAGGACGAAGCCCAGCAGGACGAGCACCGAGCCCGGAACCCGGGAGAGGCGGAAGCACACCATGTTCCCACAGAGAGAGCAGCAGGCGGCGGCGACGGCGAGAGCAAGACCCCGGCCAAGGATCGCTGAACTGGAGCAGAAGAGCCTCGGACCACCTACCAAAACGCTGCAACAGCCAGGACTCGCCGCTGAAGCGCGGGTCATAAGACTAGGGGCGGGGCTTTGGCTTGCCTTCGACCAATCCCCGCCCGAGAAAGCAGCGCGAGGGGAGGTGGGGGTAGGGGCCGCGAGGCGGGGCGGCCACGCCCTGGCTCTTTGGTTCACAGAAACTCTCTCGAAAGCGATGTGCGCGGACGGCCCTTTTTTGGGCTAAAGAAAGGGCTCGATTTCCGTGGGTGTCTATAGTAGAGAATTATTTCAGTTCCGACTTCTGGAGAAAGAAAATGATTTTGCGGAAGTGAAGACGCTTCCTAGGCATCTCAACGTGAGACATAGAAAAATAATACCTAGCTCTTCAAACACTGTGGTTACCTGTGCATTTCCTGCTGTTAGATGAATAAGGGAACTAGGGGGGAGTATGGAGTCACTGACCGCCGGAGCCGGACGTAGCCTTGAAGTTCAACTAGTTTGCAACACCCTGTTTTTCAGATGGAAGACATTGAACTCGAAAAGGAAGTGTCTTCTTTATAACCAGAAAGAGACTGAGAAAGAAATAAAATGGCACTATAGAGAGTGCAAAAAATAAAAAATTAAAAAAAGAAAACCACGAAGATCATCCGTATTCCCCCTACCCAGAGAGACACAGTTAATGTCTCTATCCTTCCAGTCGCTTTTTTCCTATGCATATACGTGTAGATATTATTTAATGAGTTCATACTGAACATACTCTTGTGTACTCGACAGGTGAACAGAGAAAAGTTAAAATATTCAATAGATGTAAGCATACCAAAACTAAAATAAACTCTCAAGCTGGGATAAAGCACTGGTTCTCAAAGGTCAATTTGTAAAAGCTTCTGGGAAATTTAAAAACACAGATTCCTGTACATTCATTCTCTAGTGATTCTGACACAGTAGGGCCCTGACAGTCTTAGGGATCTGTTTATTTAACAAGCACCCCAGCTGAGTTCGATTGCTGTGGTTCACCAACCACACTTTGAGACAAAAATAGAGCTTCACATTTATCAAGTCCAGGAGATTTTCATCTGGAGTCAGTAAATGAACTTGGGAGAAAGGAACTGTCTGTGAACCCCCTCAAATAATTTAAAATGTTATGTATTTTTCCCATTCAATTGGTATGGAGTGAACCTTAGGGACTGCATTTTTTTTGGAAATTCCCGAAAGCAACATGAATAGGGCAGAGAGAATCCATAAGGTGATATCAACTTTATAATTCTGGGACCTTTTAAGAATAAATGCTCCTTTCAAATACAGTCAAATATCTCAATTAGGAAACTGCCCTTAAGCCGGACACAGTGGCTCGTGCCTGTAAGCTTCAGCCTATGAAGCGGCAGGGGCTAGGGATCACGGTTTGAGTCCCACCTGGGGCCCCGTAGCCAGACCTAGTTCCAAAAAAATAGCTGGGCGTGGTGGCGTGCGCCTGTAATCCCAGCTACCTGGGAAGCTAAGGCTGGGGATTGCTTGAGTCTGTGGTACCCCGGGCAACGAGAGCCTGTGGTTCCATGGGCAAAAACTTAGTCTCAAAAAAAAAAAAAAAAAAAAAAGAATAAAACAACTAAAAATCCTCAAGCCTTTGTTTGATCTGAGCTTCTGTACTCATGATTGTTTCTTGCCCCTCCCACCCCCACTCCCCCAAACACTGAGAACTACTCTCATTTGCTTGCACTGTTCCCCATCACCCTGGACCGGGTTTGAAAGAGTCCCCAGCTCTTCTGCTGTCCTGCTGGATCTCTGGGACTGGGGTCACTGTTTGTGATCTCTGGTCTGAGCTTGGCATCTGAGCCAGGCCACCTTTTTTGTGCAATTTCTCATCTCCCCATTGCACAAAATCCGCCGCCCCAGCCCCTGCCATCTCAGGTACATTATGACTCTTGAGCAACTTTGAGAATTCATGACTTTATAGCCAGAGAACAGGAAATTATTGGCAAAGACTTGCCTAAATATGAACCCTGAATGCTGTAAGAAATAATGAGCCAAGGCCGGCATGGTGGCACATGCCTGTAGGTGGCAGCCCAGGAAGCCAGGGATCGCGGTTCAAGTCCCGCCTTGGGCCCCCGTAGCGAGACCTAATTCCAAAAAAATAGCTGGGCGTGGTGGTGCGCGCCTGTAATCCCAGCTACCTGGGAAGCTGAGGCTGGGGATTGCTTGAGTCCGTGGTACCCCGGGCAACGTGAGCCTGCAGTTCCATGGGCAAAAATAGTGAGACCTAGTCTCAAAAAAAAAAAAAAAAGAAAGAAAGAAAGAAAGAAAAAGAAAAAAGAAATAATAAGCCTATCTGAATCGGTCAGTGCTAGACAAGGCAATGTGTGAGTTGAAGGAAGGAATTGGGCATAAAGACACAGAGATTCAGAAGGGGAAATTGACAAATGCTTATTAGAGAAATGAATGAGAGGCCCTGAGGTGTTAGTCATCTACTTGCCATCACTTTTTTTTTTAAATCAGGGGAGAGTGCAAATGCAGCCCCTCACTACCATGCATGAGGGCCAGCTTCCCACCTTTGGAGAAATCGGGGGGGGGGGGGGGGGCGCAGCCCATGGAGATTCCCTCAGGAACCTCACCCTGGTGATCATGCCCTTCATGATCATGGCATCTCCCCTTGCCAGGTAAGTAGGTAAGTACCAGCATGTCTTTTTTTATTTGCAATCTCTCTCTCTCTCTCTCTCTCTCTCTCTCTCTTTCTCTCTCTCTCTGTATGTGTGTGTCACTCACCACCGCCATTTTTATTTTCCTACTCATCTTCCTTTTAGTTTTTTTCTGCCATTTCCCTTTCCCCCTCTGGCATGCTACCTTTTCTGAATAATGCCTCCAAACCATGGCACTAGGGATCTAGGGTCATCAGTGGACCCCCCCAGAGAGGTTAGCAGTGGGCTGAAGGGGCCGCCAAGTCTGGCTGAAGCTGCCTGGTGAATGGAGATGTGCCACTGGAGTTGGTCCTTTTTCAAAGGATATTCCTCTCTCTCTGCCCTCCCATAGATGTGCTCGAATGTTTGTGCTAAAATGAAATGGTTCTCCACTTCAGTGGGCATCACAGTCACCTCGAAGGCTTCTTGGTCCACTTAAGCTTAAGCTTAAGCAGGTCTGGGGCGGGTCCTGAGAATATACAGTTCTAGCAAATTCCCTTATCATCCCGGTCCTGCTAGTCCGGAAACCACACTGTGAGTAGCAAAGTCCCAAACTTATCATGGTTACTGTCCGCTGCAGAACAGGATGGAAAGTGGGGGAGAACAGACTTGCATTAACTTCTTCAGTATTTAAATGTTTGCAGCAATTGGATGTTTTAATATTAATGAGTTTTAAATTAATAAATGCAAATCATCTTTTAAAAATCAAATATTTTCTAAAAACATAAAATCAAAAGGAAACATGGTTTCCCCTCTCCAGGACCTTAGTCTTACTAGCTGGTAAGTCTCTTTTTTGTAGTCTCAGGGGGAAAAAGTATTTGTTTTAAAATGTGTATTTTTAATCAGATAAGTGATATCTAATATGCTATACTTATTGTTTCATGATTTACTTTTTTCAGTGATATATCTTGAAGATGTTTCTTAGAAGTCACATAGCTTTGCGTACTTTTTTAAAAATGGCTGCATAACCTTTACTTGTGTAGCTGGGCCATAATCTATGAAAATACTAATATTCGGAAACTTCTCCTCCCCAAACAAATCCTAGATCTGTCTGCAGTGGTTTCCTAGGAATTGTGCCACAGAACAAAAACACCATTCACGTAAGAGATTTTTTTTTTTTTGAGACTAGGTCTCACTATTTTTGCCCATGGAACCGCAGGCTTACGTTGCCTGGGGTACCACAGACTCAAGCAATCCCCAGCCTCAGCTTCCCAGATAGCTGGGATTACAGGCACGTGCCACCATGCCCAGCTATTTTTTTGGAACTAGGTCTCGCTGTGTTGCCCTGGATGGGTCTCAAATGTGGTCCCCAGTTCCAGCCGCACTCTATAGGCTGGCGCTTACAGGCATGCACCACCGTGCCCAGCAACGTAAGAGAGTTTTCTTTTTTGAGACTAGGTCTCGCTATTTTTGCTCATGGAACCACAGGCTCTCATTGCCCGGGGTACCACAGACTCAAGCAACCCCCAGCCTCAGCTTCCCAGGTAGCTGGGATTACAAGCGTGTGCCACCACTCCCAGCTATTTTTTTTGGAACTAGGTCTCGCTATGGAAGTAAGAGAATTTTGATAAGTCATCAAGACTTGGGTCATTACCAGAAAAAAAGAGAATAGAGGTATTACAATTCCAAACTTCAAACTATACTACAAAGCCATAATAATTAAAAAAGCATGGTATTGGTAAAAAAAAAAAAAAACAGACAGTCAGACCAATGGAACAGAATTGAGTGCCCTGAAATAAAACCACACATATATAGTCAACTAACCTTCGACAAAGAAGTGAAAAACTTACCTTGAAACAAGGATAGCCTCTTCAATAAATGGTGCTTGGAAAATTGGACTAAGACATGCAAAAAAATGGACCAAGAAAACTCCCTTACTCCACGTACAAACATCAACTCAAAATGGATAAGAGACTTAGAGGTCAGACCTGAAACCATAGCATGCATAGAGAAAAACTTGGGCAAAACTCTCCAGGAATTACAGTTCAGAAATCCCTTTCTAGAAACATCTACAGAAGGCAAAAAAATGAAGGAAAACATAAATAGATGGGACTACATCAAACTAAAAAGCTTCTGTACAGCAAAAGAGACAATAGAAAAAAACTAAAAGATGCCCAACGAAATGGGAAAAATTTTTTGCCCTCCACATGAGTGACAAGGGTTTAATAAAGAAGATCCACAAGGAACTCACACATCTAAACAAAAGTAAAACAAAAAGCCCAATCAAAAAATGGAAAGAAGAACTAAAAAGACACTTTTCCAAAGAGGAAATACAAATGGCCCACAGGCACATGAAAAATTGCTCAACGTTGCTATTAATAAGGGAAATGCAAATCAAAACCACAATGAGATACCACCTTACGCCAGTAAGAATGGCCCATATCCAAAGTACGGGCAACAAGAATTGCTGGTGAGGATGTGGAGAGAAAGGAACACTACTACACTGCTGGTGGGAATGTAAACTAGTCCAACCACTATGGAAAGTTGTGTGGAGGACTCTCAAGTTAATGAAAATGGAACTACCATCTGACCCAAAAATTGCTATCTTGGGAATCTACCCAAAAGAGACCTCAATGTGGGTACAAAGGGACACCTGTGCTCGGATGTTTACTGCAGCACAATTTACAATTGCAAGGTCATGGAAGCAACCTGAATGCCCCAAAACAGATGACTGGATGAAAATAATGTGGTACATAAACACAATGGAATATTACTCATCAATTAAAAATGATAAATTTGACGATTTTATAACAACATGGATGTACTTAGAAGAAATCATATTAGCAGAAACAAGTCATAAAGAAAAAGACAGAAACCAAATGGCTTCACTAATATATGGGATATAGTGAAAAAATGAACAAAAGACTTGAGGAAAAGTCAAAACAAGCTAAGCACCAAACTGAAGCGCACAACTTTGAGCAGGAGGGAAGGGGGGGCATGGAGGGGAGGGGGGTAAACCCCTGGGATTTCAATCATGTGAAATTTATATATAAATTTAAAAAATAATAATTAAAAAATTAAAAAAATTAAAAAGACTTGGGTCATTACTCATCAATTAAAAATGACAAATTTGACGATTTTATGACAACATGGATGTACTTAGAAGAAATCATATTAGCAGAAAGAAGTCAAAAAGCAAAAGGCAGAAGCCAAATGGTTTCACTAATACATGGGATATAGTGAAAAAATAAAAGCCGTGAGAAAAAGTCAAAACAAGCTAAGCACCAAACTGAAGCACACAACTTTGAGCAGGAGGGAAAGGGGGGTAAATCCCTGGGATTACAATCTTGTGAAATTTATATATAAACAAAAATAAATTTAAAAAAAGACTTGCGTCATCATTTTGAAAATTGGACATTTGCATTGTTGGTGGGCCGGAGCAGAGTGGGAGCAGAGTGGAGCAGGCGGTCCCACAGGTGAAGTGGACTTCCAGGGCCTACTCACTCATCAGATTGTCCTGATACCTCAGTACCTGGTACCTGCAGCAAATACATTGTCAGCTGATGGGAACAAGTTACTTCTCAGAAGAGGGCAAAGTTAAGGCTCTCATCTTAAATCATTCAAAGATGGGCATAGAACAGTCCTTATTTTCCCACCTCCTCCCAACGCCAGAATGGCTTGTGTTCCTCCTTTTGGTAACAGGATTTTCTCCAAAGAAACCTTTAACAAGACAAGCTGAGTTAGGGAGGTTTTGCTGATGTGACCCCCTAAACCCTTGGAGGGTCATGGCAGTCATCACAAAATGATTGTTCTCTGGCCACACCTTGCAGTAACCTGGGATGGTAATCTGAAGAGAGAAGACTGGCCATTTTTTCCCTATGAGAATCCGTTAAAAACAACAACAAAACCTCACAGTAAGTTCTCAATGAACATTCATTGAATTAACAAATGAAAGACTTGCAGATCTCAGAATAAGTCTGGGCTATTGGAAACCATATAACTTAAGGGCTGAGGCCAATGCCAACAGGATGGTCTCCCCAACAGAATAGCAGGATATTTACTGGTTTTTTTCCATCTGTGTCACAGCAAGGAAAGTGGGAAGATTTATGTATTTTTTCCACTGAACTACCCGCTGACTCTCACCGAGCTCCAACTTCCTCTTCTATCACTTTCTCCTTGGCTAAGTATCTCTCTTTCTGAATCTCTCTCTCTCTCTCTCTCTCTCTCACACACACACACACACACATACTTGCACGTACATACTTATCTCTCTAGTGTATTATTCTCCACATTCTCTTTCAACTCAATAGATTAGAACATCAGCTGGGTGTGGGGGCGCACGCCTGCAATCCCAGCTTCCTGGGAGGCTGAAGCTAGGGATCACTTGAGTCCGCAGGCTTGGGACTACCCCGGGCAACATAGCGAGACTTAGTTTCAAAAAAAGAAGGAAAGAAAGAAGAGGAAAGAAAGAAAAGAGAACATCATGCCCCATCGAACTGTGAAATGATGTGGCACTAAGGAAATAATGGCACATTTTCTTTTTTCCTTTGCAACAAGGACTTGAAAAGGCTTCAGATTCAGGAATTCTTACCTCTCCCTTTATGACACTATTAGGTGATAACAATAACCTGACTGACAGGTGAGTGTAACTAAGCAGGCTGAAGCCTGTGTGCTGGAGATGCTTGACATGAAATAATGGACATTTTAAACTCGGAACGGCCCATCCTGGTCTTGCTTGACAGCCCTTCATTTTATCCAGGGAGGTCAAGTTACTTGTTCAAGAAGGCAACAGAGCTGGGAATAGAAGTCTTCCCTCTGTAGCTCTTGTCTGGTGCTCTATTCTCAGTTGGCACAAACCCTGTGCTCTAAAAAGCCCCCTTCATTAAAATTTCATATCAGTGAGAAAGGCCGGGAAAACACTGAGATCCCTGTTCAGTGCTGGTACAGAATTTATTCTATGGAGACCAGAGCACGCTTATGAATTGAGATGTATAAGTTTCCTAGCAACGTCACTCTTTCAGATGTTATTTATTCCCTTTTCTGACTGACTGGTCACACAAGGAATTGCTAGCATTACAATGAACTTTGAGGATGACAGTTCATCTGGCTAAACCCTTCATTAGGGAGTTAATAGAAGTCAAGTTAAAATCAGTGCACTGGCGAGGCATGGTGGAGCATGCTTGTAGGTGACATCCTAGGAAGCCACGGCAGGGGCCAGGGATCGCAGTTCGAATCCCGCTGGGGGCATGTAGCGAGACCTAGTCTCAAAAAAATAGCTGGGTGTGGTGGGCGTGCCTGTAATCCCAGCTACCTGGGAAGTTGAGGCTGGGGATTTCTTGAATCTGTGGTATCCCGGGCAACATGAGCCTGCGGTTCCACGGGCAAAAATAGCGAGACCTAGTCTCAAAAATAAGTAAGTAAATAAATAAAATAAAATCAGTGCATTACTTCAAAAAAAAATCAGTACACTTCGTTTGAGTCCATCTCTTTGCTTCCATCCACTTTTCCTCACCCTTTCTCCTCAGACAGTGATTTCTGAAAGTCACAGTGGTTCTTCAGGCAGCCACATCCAGTCAAGACCTGTGAACCCAGGTGGAGGCTCCAGTCATTCAGAAAAAGCCCTGGAGGCTCTCACAGGATCCCTTGCAGGCCCCATCTCCATACTGTATTAACTGTGTTTGTACCTGCTGGTCATTCAGCCTCCTCAGCATACAACCAGGAAGACTGGTTTCTGATCCAGTTTTGGCCATTTCTCGGGTCCTTCTTGACTTTGGAGCACACTTTCTAATGGTTTGGATTATGTCCTTGTTTCAGAGGTCCAATCTCAGCGGGGCCATGGGAGAGATTGTATGCAGGAAGTCCTGCCTCTCACCCCTTGCCAAGCCAAATGGTTCGACTTTTCTTTGTTTTAGAGCTTGGGTTTCTGTATGAACTGTTGCTTGAATAAGGGGTTCTGTGGCTAAACATGTGGCTATTCTGTGGCTAGAAACTTTATACTAAAATGTCACCAGGGGAGCCGGGCACGGTAGCGTGTGCCTGTAAGCGGCAGCCTAGGAAGCCACGGCGGGAACCGGGGGTCGTGGTTCTAGTCCCTCCTGGGGCAATGTAGCAAGATCTAGTTCCAAAAAATTAGCTGGGCGTGGTGGCGTGCGCCTGTAATCCCATCTCCCTGGGAAGCTGAGACTGGGGGTTGCTTGAGTCCGTGGTACCCTGGGCAACATGAGTCTGTGGTTCCACGAGCAAAAATAGCAAGACCTAGTATTTAAAAAAAAAAAAAAAGTCGGCCGGGCATGGTGGCGCATGCCTGTTGGTGGCAGCCTAGGAATCCTCTGCCAGGGCCAGGGATCACGGTTTGAGTTCCGCCTGGGGCACGTAGCGAGAACTAGTCCCAAAAAATTAACTGGGTGTAGTGGCACACGCCTGTAATCCCAGCTACCTTGGAAGCAGAGGCTGGGGATTGCTTTAGTCTGTGGTACTTTGGGCAGCATGAGCCTGCGGTTCCATAGGCCGAAATAGCGAGACCTAGTCACAAAATAAAATAAAAAAAAACCACCAGGTCACTTTTACCTGTAACAGCCCCAAATCCTAGATAGATTCTGGTGGATTTTACTTTAAAAATAGCAGCTCAAATGGAAACATTCAAAGAGGACATCCATGGCAGGTCACTAGAGTCACCGTGAAGCTGACATCCAAAGAGTAATAGTAACTAGCATGTTCCACATGCCGCAGACTTTGAAAGCCTTTTCCGTATATTGTATAATGTATTCCTCACAACCCTTTCAGGTAGGTATTATTGTCTCTGCTTTATGGATGAAGAAACTACAGAACAGAAAGTTTAAATAAAAAGTTCGTTTGAGCTGATTAAACAAATTATCACAGATTGGCCTAAACAAGTAACATTTATTTCTCATAATTCTGGGGGCCAGAAAGTCCAAGTTCAAGGTGCTGGCAGATTTGGTGTCTGGTGGGGACTTTCTTCAAGGTTTACAGAGAATCGCCTTCTTATTGTAGCCTCACATGGTACAGAGATGAACACTTTTGCATGTCTTGTTGTAAGGGTGCTAATCCCTGCATGACCTGACCCCCACCCCCAAAAAAATCCCCACTTCGAAAAACTATTACATTAGGCTTTGGGGTTTCAACCTATGAATCCAAGGTGGAGGGGGAGCATAAATATTCAGTGCAAGGCTGGGCACGGTGGTGTGTGCCTGTAAGCGACAGTCTATGGAGCTCAGCTGGGACTGGGGATCGCAGTTCGAGACCCACCTGGGACAACATAGGAGACCTAGTCCCAAAAAAATAGCCGGGTGTGGTGGTGCACGCCTGTAATCCCAGCTACCTGGGAAGCTGAGGCTGGGGATTGCTTGAGTCTGTGGTACTCCGTGCAGTATGAGCCTGCAGTTCCCTGGGCAAACTAGCAAGGCCTAGTCTCAACAACAAAAAAATTCAATGCCCAGCATGGTCACAAGTCTACCAAGTGGTCGCAACCTCATGGTCACAAGTCTACCAAGTGGTCGAACCAGGCTTCAAGCCATGGCAGTCTCTCTCCAGAGTGGCCATGTTCCTAACCACCAGAGTTACGCAAAATGTCTAGCACCAGGTGTTACTCCCTGAAAATCCATCTGTTTCTTGAGCACACCCACTCAAACAGCTACTGTCCTTCAAGCTTAATATATCCTAAACCAAACTCATCATTTCCCTTATTCCTCAAATCAGGCATGGCTCTCAATTTCTTTTGTTGCCACCATTCTCCCAACCACCCAGACTAGACATCTTGATATTATCTTTAATTCCAGCTTTATAATTTATCTTTAACCCATATCCCAAACTAGCCACTCACCAACTTCTGTTGATTTTCGTTTTACTGTTTCCTTTGAATGCTTCCTTAGCACTCTATTTCTATCTTAAAAATCCTCCAATGGCTTTCTCTTTCCTACTATATGAACTCTAGATTTTTCTACGCTGCCTTTAAGGCCTTCCCAAACTAGTACCTCTCTACCAGTCTTATTTTCACGTTATGCTTTCACTATTTTAATACCCTGTCCCTTTATTGCTGTGTGTATTTTCATCCAAACAAGTGGTTCTACCACTTGGTAGCCATGTGACCACGAGCAGTGTTGTGGATTGAGCATTTATGCTTTCCCTCCACCTCAGATTCATAGGTTGAAACCCCAATATCCAATGTTATTACATTGGATTTTATTTTAAAGTGGGGCTTGGGGGGTGGTCAGATCATGCAGTGATTAGTACCTTTACAACAACTGTCCAAACAGTTGTGAAGCTAGAACTTCACAGAGATATGCATTGTATCTGTGACAGCTATGACTGACTACGTATCAAAGAGTCTTTTCCCCCTACTTCCTTAGTAACCGAGCCATGATTATGGTACAGGTGACAATTTGTTCAGCTTCAAGAGATGAATCATTATTATTTTAAGCCAGACATGCAAGCCTTTGCTAGTGATATAGGGTGACCAAGTGACCTAGTTTTAATCAGCTAATCAGACATGAGGAAGACTAAGAAAGCTTCTGGGGAAAAGTTTTCTTCTCTGAGAGAAAGATGAGTGTGGAAAGGGCTCTATCAACCTCTTGCTTGAAATGCTCGATTTATGATGTAATGTGGGTGCTGTGGCAGCATTTTGAAACAATGAAGAAAGACACTACTGTGACACTAAGACTATCAGAGCAAACAGACAAAATATTGATGGTATTGTTGAGTGACTACTCAAACCCTGGAACTGCCTACCTCCCAACTTCTTGTTTAAGTGAGACAATGTGCATATAAAAATAGGGTTACTGCTAGTTTGGAAGACCTTGTCACTTGCATTTGAAGTCATCTGAACTAAATCCTTTATCCAGGAAGACACACATTTGTTTCACTGTCAATTTTAAATCCTGAATTTTTTTTTAATTAAGGAAATATTGGTTTACCAAATTGTTGTGTACTTATTGTGAAATTTTCTGGGGACCACCCGCCTCACCCCTGGCAGACAAGAGAGCAAAGCCATACTCGTAGACTTAAACTCTGAATATTCTGTCCTGTTGCTTATTCAGGAATTCTACTGCATTGAAAGAAAAGCCAGTCTTCATAGTCATTGATACCAAGGAGCCAGATAAAGAAAATTTAACAATGGGATTCCCGGCTGTTGCATCTCAGCAGTGCATTCTTTACAAAAGAAGAAACCATATCCTGTATTGCTTCCTCTACCATTAGAAAATCTTCAGGACAGGACAACATAGAATCAGAAGCCCCTGTCAAGAATAATTACATTCTTAATACTAATGACGCACTGTTCCCACCTATATAAAGTAAATTCACACTTGTGTTTATAGGAACAGCTCCCACAGTGTAAGACTGTCAGACTGCTTCCTGGGTTCGAATCCTCACTTTGAGTATCTAATAAACTCTCTGGCTAATTATCATAGAGACAATTTTCAATTAACACTATATATTTTAGGAAGCCGGGCACGATGGCATGTGCCTGTAAGCTTCAGCCTATGAAGCAGCTGGGGCTGGGGATCACGGTTCGAGTCCCACTAGGGGCAATGTAGCAAGACCTAGTCCCAAAAAATAGCTGGGCATGGTGGTGTGCGCCTGTAATCCTAGCTAACTGGGAAGCTGAGGCTGGGGATTCCCTGAGTTTGTGGCACCCCGGGCAATGAGAGCCCGCGGTTCCACAGGCAAAAGTAGCGAGACCTAGTCTCAAAAAAACAAAAACAAAAACAAAAACCACAATATGTTTTAGGACTACTGGATCACAATCTTCAAATGAATGTTACTGTACCACATCTCCCACCAAAATCAGTCCTAGCATACTTCAAGATGTGGCTCAAACCCTGCCTGCAGACCTCAATAGCAGACTTCTTTGCTGACTTCCTGAAATTGCACTATCTTATAGATCAGTAGTACACTATAATGAGGCTTGGTATAATTTCTTTTTTTTTTTTTTTTGTTTTTTGTTTTTTGTTTTTGAGAGTAGGTTTCGCTATTTTGCCCATGAAACCGCAGGCTCACATTGCCCGGGGTTCCACGGACTCAAACAATCCCCAGCCTCAGTTTCCCAGGTAACTGGATTACAGGCGCGCGCCACCACGCCCAGCTATTTTTTGGGGACTAGATCTCGCTGTGTTGCTCCAAGCGGGACTGGAATAGTGATCCCTAGGCCCAGTCACTTCATAGGCTGAAGCTTACAGGCATGAGTCACCATGCCCGACTTGAGGCTTGGTATAATTTCTTACTGTGACTTCTTTCAGTTTCGTTTTTACTGTCCAACTAAACTAAATGCTTTGAGGAACATGTCTTCTACTAGCTGATTTATTTCCCATGTTGCCATCAGCACATAACACTGTGCTACGTACTACGGTAGCTCATCAATCTTCCTCGCCTGAATAACAATAATCACATTTAAGTTTAGTGCTGAAGAAGAGGCATCTCATATCTCTTTTTATAACAGTGATGTTTTGGTTTGTTGTTTTCTACTCCAGGACAAGCAATTCAAAGTCTACAACAAATAAAAACAAATATTTGATGAACCCAAAGGGGATTTTTGAGATTTAATAGGTTGTTCAATATTATTTATATTCAAATCTATACTGTGGAACATATAAATAACTGTGTTAATAATGGTTGCACATGAGATTTTTAAACCTACTGAAGCCAGGGTTCAACCGTACAGAGTTTCTGACAGTACATGTGTGGTCTAACCACAAAGGCTACAGGAAGTCTCCAGCTGATTCTGATGGATAGCCAGACTTGGGACCCCTTGTTATAGATCACTGTACTGCATGCAGTCTTTAGGCAGGATTCTTAAACACTAGTTCATAGGGATAACCTGGGGCATATGTAAAATGATCACTTCTGAACCTCACTAACTAGAGAATCTAAACATCTGCCTTGGTGCCCGAGAGCTGCACTTTTACAAAAATAACTAGTTGATTCAGATGTATATAGTATATAGTAATGGGCTACATTTTGAGAAGCTCTGTCTGAAATGAACTTCTATTTAGAAAAGTTTGTGGCCTTTTTATTTGTTGGAAGATATGATTTTAGCAGAAAATTAATCTGCAGCAGTTAAAAGTTAAGTAGAAGACAAACAATTTAACTCTCTGATCCAGAGAAAGGAACTGCCTTCTCCAGATTTGTTTGGTGTTAAACTGATAATTCACACTGAAGGGTAATGATAATTCCCAATGCATCAGAAGTGAGTCCAAGTATGGGAGAGAAAAAAAGAAATTCTGTTTTAAATGACAGAAAGACTTCATGAAAATCAAGCGTGCGTAAACTTTGCAAATGATCCAAATCTAAGAAAGCAAGTTATTCTGATGATTCAGATTCACATGCATCAAGGTTTCCAATTATGTGGAACAGACAGAAATTATGTGTCCAAACAAGTAAGATTGAACTTAACAGAGAAATGCATAAAATCTGGGCTTCTTTTCTCTCTCTCTTTTTTTTTAGACTAGGTCTTGCTATTTTTGCCTGTGGGATCGCACGTTGCCCGGGGTACCACAGACTCAAGCAATCCCCAGCCTCAGCTTCCCAGGTAGCTGGGATTACAGGCACATGCCACCACACCCAGCTATTTTTTTGGAACTAGGTCTCGGCGGGATTCTCACCATGATCCCCAGTTCCTGCCGTGGCTTCCTAGGCTGCCGCTTACAGGCACATGCCACCGTGCCCGGCTCTCTTCTCTTTTTTAAAAAATCTATTTCACAAGCGCAGAATGGGAAGAGACCATAGATGGGGAAAACTCGTGTGAAAAAGATCCACAGGTTTTATTGCTAACAAACTCCAGGAATCAACAGTGTAACACTGAAAAAAAGTACAAAGAGCAAGCTGGGGTCACATAGCTTGAAAGCCTGAGTTAGAGGAAGTGATTTCTCACAGCACTCTGCCCCAGGGTCATATCTAATTCTGGGTACCACTGCTTCAGGACATTAAACCAGAAAGCCTGCAGGAAAAGAAGATAAGATTAGAGAGAGACTGGACAATCTCTCTAGATTCTGCTCAGGCTGGAGAAGAGAAGTCTTAAATACTGGTAGGGCCAACACAGAGAAGAGGGGACAATATTATGTGGAGCTCTGGAGATAGGAAGATTAGTTGGGAGTTTCAAGGAGCCAGGGTTATTTGTGCTGCAGGAAGGATGTTCTGAGGATGAGATTTTTAAAAAGAACTCATAGTGAAAAAAGATAAAGTCAAAAAGAACACCCCCTCAAAAAATCCCCCAAAACAAAATAAAAATGAGAAACAATGAAAACAAAAAGTCACTCATAGTGTCTTCTTTGAGTCACTGCAAGTGTTTTAAAGAGAAACTGATGGTCCAGAAAATGTAAAATGAGTGTCAGTAATGGAAGAAAAGTTAGGTAAGAGCTCAAATCAGCTTGGATTGCACAACTTTCTGAAATTCTTTGCGCCCCAGTAGTTAGGGGGAATTTATGCTGAATAAAAATAAAAAAATAAAGGACAGTGATATAAAAGGAAAGGGACCACAAGTTAAAGAACGCAGGCAGTCTGATAAACGAGGAAAGGGGTTCTCCCCTGAGTCTCTAGAAGGAAGCAACCCAGTTGACACCCTGATTTTAGAAGTGCTGACATCTAGAAGTATATGCTAATTAAGCTGTGTTGTTTTGAGTCACCAGGTTTGTGGCATTGGGGAAGGAAAATGTCCCTCTACCTTTCTAGGTTCTTTTGGCAAGAAAATTAATAAGGTGGATTAATAGGAGAAAAACAAATTTAACTTCGATTGCAAAGGCATGAGAAGTTCATAGACATTAAGGCAAAAGTAAATACATGATGTCCTGGGTTAAAGGGGACAGCAGGCCTGGGTCTCCGAAGGGAAGGAAGGCAAGTCACCGGAAGATGGAAAGGGAAAATTTTTTGTAAACAAATATATGCTTCCCTGCAGATAATGGGACCTGGGAAAGAATCTGAACAAACAGGCTCTGCAGAGTCCTCCCTCCAGGCTCACTCTCACGCCTTGCCCATATTTCCTTGAGATAGCCCAGGTGGCTGCTCTCTCCCGGAGACAGACCCCTTTTCCGATGTAAATTTAGGTAATTGTGGGGGAGGAAGGGTGCGCTTCCTGAATCTGCTGAATTTTTTAATGTTTTTAGCTCAAAATAATCCTCATTGCAAAAGTGGTATGTTTGGGGGAGACTTTTTCTGAGCCTGTTCACTGGTGAGTGACGACAGCAGCAATAGAAACTAATACAACCTCTAAATGAAGGACCAGTTTTAGGGAAGAAGTGGGTCTCTGAGAACTCCTCCTACCTACCAAATCGGCATGTTTTAATGAAAAATGTACTTTCTGGGTTTTGACTTGTTTCCTTTGCCACTTAAAAGTCCCAGAATAAAAGCACACACCAATTTCCAATGGCCTCAAGATTTAGGTTTCTCATCTTATCCTCCAGAAACTTCCCAGGCCAGTCAATGACTGTGGGGCAGTTTGAGGTCCTAGCTCCAGGTTACATGCCCTTTCCACCTTACCCCTTCCACTACTCAAGATCTAGGGAAGCTGCCTAGAATCATCTTCATCTGACAACTTCTTCAACTTCTTTCCAACGCAGCAGCTGCTCATGCACTCATAGCTTTGCACTATGGCTGTATTTTCTTCATACATTGTAAATCACATATGTAGCCATTTACTACTATATAATAAACTTTGCTCTCCCCCATGTATGTTAGCTACCCTGCTGTTTCTCAGGTTGTGCCTCATGGGTCTTCACACAGATTGTTCCCACAGGCAGGAAAATTCTTCAGATATCCACATGACTAACTTTCACTTCCTCCAAGTCAGGTTTTCGTCACTTTCTAGATGAAGCTTACCCTGACATATTTATGTAATACTGAAACACACACACACACACACACACACACACATATACGCACGTACGCACATTCAAACCCTGTTTTCCTGGCCATTTTTTCACTGCACTTATCTCTTCCTAACATGAAATAGAATTTATTTATTATTATGCCCATTGTTTAACTGTTAGCCCTCCCCCATTAAAATGTTAGTGGCGCAAATTGCTTTGTGTCTAGGGGGGTGTCCGTGTTTTTTTTATGTCCACTGTTTTACCCGTAAGCACCAACCACAGTGACTGATAAAACACTCAGCAGCTATTGTTGAATGAATTGATTCTCTTTGTGCTTATGCTAGGCCCGATCCCAGGGCACGGCTGCAAAAGAATAACTTATTGTGTGACTTAGATCTGCTTTCCAATACTGCAGCCAGGTTTGACGTCATTTTCACTGTCTGAACTCTAAGCATATACACTTTTTCTGCTTCTCTATTCCTCTGATGATGGGTCCCTTCTAGTCCCTGGTCCCAAACTCAGTTGCCAAAAGGAACTTTCATTATGGTTAGATGCTTAGAACAATAACGTTGTTTTTGGTTTTTTTTATAGCACATTTCTTGTCAAACCTCAAGCCCCAAACTTAGTCGGGGGTGGGGGTGGGGGTTGGGGGGGATTTTGGTGTGTTTTACATTAGGCCGGAATCTACAAAAATAAATTGGGTCCCGGAGTGGCTATTTGCATTTCAAAGGATGCCAAACTTCACGAAAAGAATTTTTGGGATTTGAAAAATGTTGCTCAACTGAAAATATTAAACCCTGTGTCCCAAATGGAAGATTAAGCGAGGCAAGTTCACATTTATACAAAGGAGTCATTAAAAGTAAGTTCTTAATAAAATCGAGGAATGCTAACATTTTAATGAGGGAAAAGAAGTTGTAAACAACATCGTATAGTTAACAATGGGTTTTAAAATTTCATAATAAAAAGACTGAAAGGAAAGACACCAAATGACTAGCAAGGATCGTCCCCAAGCGTTGGGAACGTCGTTTCCTACCCTTTTCGTTGTCCGATGGTCCACATTTTCTTTAACGATTGCGGATCATTTTTATTATAAAGATTAAAATAGCTTTTAAATGCAAAAAACTACGTTTGAGTTCTACAAATTCAATTTACACAAAACTTTTCAGATTTGTCGCTATAGGGGTGTAACTTCCGGGGAGAGAGAAAGTCCAGGACTAGTGTAGCAAATCTTTTCATTCTCCCATTTGCTTAAGGACGAATCTATACGAATCCAGAACTAAAGTAGAAGAGTGAAAACAAGAAAACCTCATGCTCCTTTAAAGAAAATGGGTGGCAGTTGCTTCCTCCCGGAGTGAAGGAGATGGTGCCAAATGATTGTTTAAAAACCCCATCTTATCGTCTTGCGGGTTTGAAGTGAATTGGCTAAATGGATTTATCAGATTATGCATTTGTTCTTTGTATCAAATGAGAGAAGTCCGTTTTAAGTGTTCAAAACTGGCTAGATAGGACTAGGAGAAAAGGCGAAGGCGGTGATGACAAACCAAGAAATTAAAGGCGGCCTTTCGGAGAAAGCGCTGAGTCAAGAGTCGGGCAATCACGTGAAGTTTTTAATAAAAACGAAACTAACTTAACCTGAAGTGGTTAGCTTTCCCTCCCCTCTCCACCCCTTCTTAATATTGTTAAAGGCGCAGGGAGCGTGGGTTTAACCTAGCCTTTGCTTTCTCGACTGGGCGGACCAGAGCGAAAGGGGCTGACTGGAGGACGAGGATCTGGGTCGGGGTGGTGCGTCTTTGAACTTGGGGGTTTCAGGAAGAGGGACGCACCGATCTGGGCGAAATACTGGCATTTTGTGTAGCCTGCGTTTGGTATCTTTGCAGCGCCAGCTGCCCCGGTAGGGGGCCGAGGTTATTGTCAGCGGTCAAGGCGACCTTGCTCGGCAAAGCAACTATTGTACTTTGAGCTAGTGACTCCTGAGGCTTTGCCGCTTTCTAGGCTTAACTCCAGGAGCTCTCTCCCCCTGGAGGCCTAAGCTTTCAGTGCAGTTTGTTTTTGCAGTGTGATGCTGCTTTATTCTTGGCTTTGGCGCCAAGCGTAGCATGTAATCCTGACCAGTTAATTATGGCCTCTTGGAGAAAAGAACAATAAAGGGCTCTCCTTTATGTCTAAAGTTGGTGCTTCTGAATTCACTGGCAGTAGTTGCTTTGAAGTCTTTCTCCAGGCTCTTACCTGCAATCCTTTTATGACCACAAGAAATCCTTCATCAAAGCCCAAAGCCTCCCCTGGCTTAGCAGGTTGGTTGTCGTGGCTGCCGATGACAAGGACATAAATAAATAACCAGTTATTTCATGCACATACATGTATCAAAATTTACCAAATAGTGCACTTTAAATTTGTGTAGTTTATTACATGACAATTGCACCCCCCAGCAATGCTGTTTTAAAAGAAGACAGGAAGGATTTTTTAAAAGACAGGATTAGGGCTGGGCATGGTGGCACGTGCCTTTAATCGCAGCCTACGAAGCGAGGCTGAGACTAGGAATCACTTGAGTCCGCGGGTTCGAGACCCACCTGGGGCAACATAGGAGACCTAGTCCCAAAAAATAGCTGGGCGTAGTGGTACGTGCCTGTAATCCCAGGTACCTGGGAAGCTGAGTGTGGGGATCGCTTGAGTCCGTTTTACCCGGGGCAACAAAACCGAGACTTAGTCTCAAAAAACAAAAACAAAAGACAGGATTACGTAGAAAATGGTAATGAAGATGATAAAATATATTTCTTTTATGCACATGACTGGGTAGTGAAAAAAGAATCTATAGCCAATATCCTTGAAGCCTAGGCCTCCCCAAAATGTTCAGAACAGGCCTTTCCCTGACTTTCCACTTTGCCTGTGGATTATTTTGAGGTCAATCATTGCCTAATTGGCTCAGGCCCAATAGGCGCTGAAGAAACTTTTACCACCCCCTTAACTACATAGGAAAATGAAAATTGGGGGTGCTCACCCAGGATTATGTCTTCTACTAGAAGTAAACTTCTGTCAGAAATCTATCTGTGTGAAGGGGCAAACATCTACGTACAGAGCATCTGGTCTTCCTCATATGAGTCACTCTGCTTATCACGTGTTTTCCTACTGTGTCCTTAAAGTCCTGGGTCCCTGACCCACTCCTTAACTAAGGCTATAAATACCCTCATTTTGCCTATTGGCTTTGGAATCCACATTCATGTAGATGCTCCATTTGTATGTAATTAAATTTGTCATTTTCTCCTACTAATCTGTCTGATGTTTATTTGATAGCTTGACCAGCCCAAGAAGCAGCCAGAATGAGCAGGGTGAAACTGCCTCTCCACTGCTACACTTGTTTCAGTCAGGTAATTGTTACGTATTTTGAAATATTTAAATTTCTGTAAACATAGGCACATGATTTGACTTGCCAATTATGTTTTCTAAATGAGGCTATTTTATTAACAACTTATTTACTATGGCTGCGACATCAAAGACAATACAAAGCTACCTTCCTCAAAAAAAGCACAAAAAAAGAAAAGAAAAATGCCCTGATAGCTGGGCATGGTGGCGCATGCCTTTAATCCCAGCCTAAGAAGGGAGGCTGAGACTAGGAATCACTTGAGTCTGTGGGTTCGAGACCTGCCCGGGGCAACATAGGGAGACCTAGTCTCAAAAAATAGCTGGGGCCGGGCACGGTGGTGCTTGCCTGTAAGCGACAGTTTATGGAGTCGCGGCGGGGTCTGGGGATTGCGGTTCGAGTCCCACTTAGGGCAACACAGCGAGCCCTAGTCCCAAAAAATAGCTGGGTATTGGTGGTGCACGCCTGTAATCCTAGCTACCTGGGAAGCTGAGGCTGGGGATTGCTTGAGTCCGTGGTTCCACGGGCAAAAAATAGCTAGACCTAGTCTCCAAAAAAAAAAAAAAAAAAAAGGAAAGAAAGAAAAAGAAACCCCTCACAGACCAATAAAAGGTAACACACAGTCTGTCAGGAACCCAGCCAAGGGGTCAGGCTGGCTTAGAGGTGAACTCCAATGCTGCTGCTGACTAGCTCTGTGAGCTGAGTCCTTTGCTTTCTCTGAGCCTTTCCACCTCACAGGATTTCTGAGTGGCATCTGCAGAGGAGCGGAAAAGGGATCATTGGCTGGAATCTCAACTCTCGGTGAGCCTCGAACCTGGGCTCCTCCCTGGTAATCAGTTCATGAAGCTGGGAGAAGAAAAGTTGATCCTTAAGTGAAATCCATCAAATCTGGCTACCAGAGGGTGGGAGGCTGGTAAAGCAACCTTGCTTGGCAAAGCAACTATTGTACTTTGAGTTAGTGACTCAAAGTCTGAAAGCTTCCCAGGCTTTGAGGACTTGTCAGGATTTGTGAAAATTAATATACAGAAACCCAATTTAAATGAAGTCTGGAGGCGAGGTGTGGCCACATAGCAGTAATCAGCAAACTACAAGACCCAACATGCTTTGCATCTCCAAAGTGAAATGATGTTGCTTCCCTGCCCAGCAGAAGGGAAAAAGGTTCCCCTCCAGCCAGCAGGAGCCTGTCCAAAGGATATATAGGGGCTGCTAGCTTTTGATCTGAGCAAGAGCACATGCATCTTACTGTGAGACACTTTCCAAATGGCTTCTCTGTTGTTGTTTCTGAATGAACCAATTTTATTGGTGAAATAATTGATGGCTTTTTGTTTGAGATCAACATATTACATGATGTAATAACGAATGTGAAGGCTCAGAACAGTACAGACACATCCTGAGTACTGCGTTCAACCATTGGCACCTATACTCATTTTGTATTATTGGTGCTGGCACCACCTATATCATAGTATTACCATGAGGAGACCACTGATGCAATAAAGCTAGTAAAATTTCTTAGCAGAGCCTGAGACAAAAGGTGGTACTCAGTGGGTGCTAGTTTCCTTCCCCTTTCTCCCTTTGAAATGTTCATCTCAAGTCAGGCATGGTGGCATGTGCCTTTAAGTGCAGCCTTAGAGCACGGCTGAGACTAGGAATCACTTGAATTTGCGAATTTGAGACCCACCCGGGCAACATAGCGAGACCTAGTCTCAAAAAATAGCTGGGCGTGGTGGCACGCATCTGGGGAGTCTATCCCAGCTATCTGGGCGTCTGAGGCTGGCGATCACTTGAGTTTGTGGTACCCTGGGCAACGTGAACCTGCGGTTCCCCCGGCAAAATAGCGAGTCCTAGTCTCAAAAAAAAAAAAAAAAGAAAAGAAAAGAAATGTTCACCTCAAATCCATTGCACTCCATGATGCTTTCCCTGCTTTATGTCCTCAGCTTAACATGAGCAGCCTTTCCCAAGGTCATGTTCTTGTGGGGAGAAGACCAGGGTGAGGCTGGAGGTGCAGGGGTGGAATAATTCACCAGAGACAGAGTTGGAGAACAGAACAGGGGGATTTACTGAAATACACTGTTGAGAGCAGCAGCAAGCAGAGAGGTCTACGCACTAAGCAGGATTTGAGGCTCTTTTATATTCTGTTATCTTGGGCTTTCTAACTTGGGGCACCAGTTTGCACCAGCTATCTGCTGGGATGTCTGGTCTGGATGCTGGCCTTTGACACAGAAACATGTTCTGGCCTCTCTGCTTTTGCATTCCTAGTTCTGGGCTGGTTTTTCTGGTCACGGTGGTCAGTCTTAGTCTTGGCTCCAAGGCCACCTTATCCATCCCCCTATTTACCCAAGCCTCCCAAACCTGCCTTCTGGGTCAGCAGCAGAGGTTTAGCTTTTTCTCTTGTAAAACTAAACCCCTAAACATGGAGCATGTTAAAAATAAAATTCACCCAAATGAATTTAGAGCCTGACTTTATATAACATCCATGAATTGAACAGTATCTCATGTAGCAAGTACAAAGGCTCTACAATGGCCTGTAAAAAATGGTAGTTTTTTTTTTTTTGAGACTAGGTCTCACTATTTTGCCAGGGGAACTGCAGGCTCACGTTCCCCGGGTACCATGGACTCAGGTGATCCCCAGCCTCAGCCTCCCAGGTAGCTGGGATTACAGATGCACGCCACCATACCCAGCAATTCTTTGAAACTAGGTCTCGCTATGTTGCCCCAGGTGGGTCTCGAACCCGGGGACTCAAGCGATTCCTAGTCTTAGCCACGCTCTAGGTTGCACTTAAAGGCATGAACCACCATGCCTGGCTTAAAAAAAAAAGGTAGGTTTTATTATTAGAAAGTGAGGGGTAAAAGATTGCTAGGGAAAGCTACTTTACTTCAGGGAAAAGGGTGTTGGAGAGTCTTCTCATGCAGATTATCTCACTAGTACTAATCAGGAAACTTCAGGTCGAATGGTTTAGAATTCTTTCAGGAGAGACTGGAACTGCAGTGAAGTACAAGCATTGAGTCTTGGGGGGCTTGGCGTGGATGAGTCCATTTTGGACTTGTTCCTTTTTTCAGAAGGCAAGAAACAGGGAAGCATAGTGTGGGAGACCTGGGTTGGTCAGCTGGCATTGAGCTGCAGGGAAGAAGCATCCAGTGTGCCCCTGGACGTTGCGTTAAAGGGGGAGCAGCATCACCCAACCACAAGAATGGGCGCCATTTTTCCCACTCCTACTTCTATGCTGCCAAAATCTTAGACATCTTGGATGACAACTCCCAGCATGACAGGAACTGAGTTTCTGGATTGGGCAGCTGGGAAGGAGGAAAGAGTGATTCAGATATATATTGGTGTGGGATGGAGAGGAAGGGAAGACACAAGACACGGAGAGGCTGCTTCTGGTACTTTGGCACTTTGGAAGGCGGGCTCTTCAAGGCCACCACCACCTTCACCTCATGGTGGATTATATGGCACATTATGCGTTTTAGGTCTCTCTTCTCTCAGCTTCCTGGGCCCTGCCAAACCTGTTACTTGCTTTTCTCTGCCAGGAAGTGCCTTGCGCTTGTTCCCGTGGTGACTTGGCAGTTCTATGCCAGGCCTGTTTGTCTGGATGTTTGCCCACAAGGGGATGGGTGATTTCAGAGTTTGATCTGGCATCTTCCCTCTCCTCTTTTCTATTTCCTTTGAACCTCTCACTGATTAAAGATCTTTGATCACACTAGAGCGATTACTTTCCTACACACAGAACTACTTTTCTTTGTACACACAGAAGTCTAAGAATGCCTAATGTCTAAGACACTTAGAACCAGAAAATGCACTTTTTCCTTTTAACAGCTTGGGGGTCTGTGGGTACCTCTTGGTTTTGCCCAGCATCATTTTGGTTACCTGACTAAAAAAAATGAAACTCCTGATAACATTTGTGAACTTTAGCTGTGGATATGGTAAAGGCAGGAAGAGATGGGTGACACAGATTGGGTTTTCCAGAAGCAGATGCTAAGATGGAATTTGCTGCACAAGATATTTAAAGATCAATATCTATGAAAAGAAGGGGAGAGGAGCAGGATTGGGCAGAGGGAAGCTAAACAGTGCTGCTAAATAAAACCTTGGACAACAGCATGGTAAGATCTGGAGCTATGAGCCGGACACGGTGGCACGTGCCTGTAAACTTCAGCCTATGAAGTGGCTGGGGCTGGGGATCATGGTTTGAGTTCCCCTCGGGGCAATACAGCGAGACCTAGTCCCAAAAAATAGCTGGGCGTGGTGGCTCATGCCTGTAATCCCAGCTACCCGGGAAGCTGAGGCTAGGGATTGCTTGAGTCTGTGGTACCTCAGGCAATGTGAGCCTGCAGTTCTGCGGCAAAAATAGTGAGACCTAGTCAAAAAAAAAATCCAGAGCTATGCTCTGGTCTTTGGCAATCACTGGCTGCAGACTGCCCCAGAAAAAGGATAGCCTCATGATCTTGCAACAGGGTAATCCCCAGGGAGAGAAGATCCAAATTCCCTGCCCCACCCAAAGGAAGGGTGGGGCTGCACAGGGAGAATTAACTAGAGAACTCCAGGAGAAGAGAGGAAGGTGATTAAGACCTGGAGAGGCACATGGGGCAGAAGGGCTTTGGACTCTTACCAGACACTTGGGGGACATGGAAGGAGACACTGAAAGAGACGTGGGTGAGAGACCCGTGGGGAGGTTAACAATGGCA
Organism: Uropsilus gracilis; assembly: GCA_004024945.1. Lineage (NCBI taxonomy): Eukaryota > Metazoa > Chordata > Mammalia > Eulipotyphla > Talpidae > Uropsilus > Uropsilus gracilis. The sequence goes on from PVHY01007440.1 coordinate 24,818, forward strand.
GCCTTCATCTTGATTTTACTCTTTCCTTCCAGACTAGCCTGGCTCCTTCTCCTCCTTTCCTATGGGCTTCCCACCCCCCACCCCCACCCAGAAGCAACCTTAGACAGCTTGGACAGCTTCCAGGACTCAGTGGCACCAGTTTGAGCCAACTTCATCCCCATGGGGGGATGAATCACTCTGGGTGCTTGACTCGAAAATATATTCTTTCTCTTCTCTTGCACATTAATTCTATTAAAGTTATTTTCTACTAAAGGTCTTATGCATTGAGTGTAGCTTTATCTTAATGTGGTGGATGGCAGAACCTATTTAAAACACACAGGTTTAGGTGACCCAGGATACCCTTTACTCTACTCTATACCAATCTGAAATAAAGGCAAACCGTGAAGTAGCTGACAACTGGTGTCTGAGTACTTTCCACAGCTGGGCCGCAATTTTTTTTTTCCTGGAAGGGGGATCAGGATAGCATATTCTCTGTGTCTCACACTGGGGGTAAAACAGCACTGGTAACACATACCAAACGGATGATTGTACAGGATAGTGAATTCCAGTCACATATCTTAATGTGTTGAGCATAGAAGTGAGATTAAATGTTTGTGCATCGGACAACTGCACGAGCTCAGTAAGAGCAGCTGCCACAGAAAAAAAATTCACAGGTCATGTGCATATGTAGCAAGGAGCAGAGAGAATTTAAGATGTGGAAACGTGTGTCGGAGAAAAGCAATTTTTCCTCTACTTTTCTAGGTTCATGAAGTTCTGTGAGACACCCCAAGTAAGAAAAGATAGGAGAAAAACAAGTTTAGTAACAGGGATACCTCCTATATACATTAAGGAGAGATCCAGGAAACTGAGTAAGTCCTCAAAATAGTTCAGGTCAACACCTTAGATAACAGCCCTGTTAAAGACAAGATCTTGAGGGGAAACGGAAGGACAGTTATATGAAAATATCAGGAAGGATACGGTAAAACAAGGGCATGGTTATGCAGATTTAAGTTGTTGCCTTCTCCATTGATTAGTGAAGAAATTGAGTCAGCTCTCCTCTCAGGGGACACTCTTACAAATGGAGACTTTCCTTGTCAATGTAAATGCCTCACAAACTGTAACTTCTATTCAGTTTTCTTTTCTTTTCTTTGAGACTAGGTCTAGCTATTTTTGCCTGTGAAACCGCAGGCTCATGTTGCCTGGGGTATCGCAGACTCAAGCAGTCCCCAGCCTCAGCTTCGCAGGTAGCTGGGATTACAGGCGCGCGGCACCACACCCAGCTAGTTCTTTGGAACTAGGTCTCACTATGCTGCCCCCAGTGGGACCTGAATCGCAATCCCTGGTCCTTGCAGTGGCTTCCTAGGCTGCCGCTTACAGGCACGTGCCACCGTGCCTGGCTTTCTATTCAGTTTTCAGAGCTTTTCTTTGCTGTTACTTCAAAATAGCCAGCCCAAAATAATTTTATGCCAAAGAGACATGTTTTGGGGAGATAAATTATTTTCCTGTTTTGAGGAAAGGGATAGATGTAGAGTAAATCTTAGCCCAGAAGGTTTAGGGATGTCCCAGAAATCTAAGTGACTTCATGACATGGTTCCTCATCTTTTGGGATGCTTGTTAAATTCCCACAACTAGTTCCCTGCCCAAATCACTCCATCAGAATCACTGGGGGCCCAGGAATAAGCATATTCAACACTTATTCCAAGGGCTTAGTTTGTTAGTGGGCAGAATGAGGGGTACATCAGAACCCCAAACCTGGACACTCTAAATAGGTTCTGCCATCCACTGCATAAAGACAAAACATACTTCGGTGCAAGAGATCTACAATAAAAGAACTATAATACAATTGGTGTGCAATAAAGAGAAAGAATATAGTTAAGTTTCCAATTAAACACCCCAAATTGAGTCAGGCATGGTGGCACGGGCCTGTTGTCCAAACGCTGGGAGGCAAGAGGCTTTGGATCACTTGAGTTCATGGGTTCAAGACTACTCCGGGTAACACAGTGAGACCTAGTCTCGAAAAAGCAGCCGGGTACCATGGTGGGTGCCTGTAATCCCAGCTACTTGGGAGACTGAGGCTGGGGATCGCCTGAGTCCGCGGTACCCCAGGCAACATAGTGAGACCTGGTCTCCAAAAATAAAAAAATAAACACCCCAAATTACCTATCCCCATGAGTCTGTTCCAGGTGTCTTCCTCTTCACATGCATCAGCTCCATCCTTCCTTGGGTGGAGCAGGGAACCTGGAATCTCCCCTTTCTATGAATATCACACTGTTACACTTCTAAAGGTTGTAGTTTGAGATCCCTGCAAAGGATGGATCAACATTGAATTACACTGTGAGGCTGCACAGTGTTACACCTCACTGCTGCAGACTGAAGATGCTGTAGTCAGTACCCTCAGTAGCAAGGCACTAATGGCATTATCAGTGGGAAAAGAACCAATGGCACACATCACAGGACACATGTCAGATTAAGTTACTGAACATGTCAACCAGTTACTGTCATATGGGGTTGAAGGCTAGACCTCCCTAAAATGTCCAGAGCAGGCTTTTCAGTATGTATCATCTTGGCATGTGCACCTAGGATCAATAAAATCCGTTGGGTTTCAAGAGAAATAAGAGAAATGTTACCATTAAAGAATGAGGCCGGGCATGGTGGCACATGCCTGTAAGCAGCAGCCTGGGAAGCTGTGGCCAGGGTCAGGGATTGCGGTTCGAGTCCCGCCAGGGGCATATAGTGAGACCTAGTTCCAAAAATATATAGCTGGGCGTGGTGGTATGCGCCTGTAATCCCAGTTACCTGGGAAGCTGAGGCTGGGGATTGCTTGAGCTTGCGGTTCCATAGGCAAAATTAGCAAGACCTAGTCTCAAAAAAACAAAAACACAAAGACAAAAACTTAAAGAATGAGTATTACCCAGGTTTAGGATTATCCCCAGATATATATTTTTTGAGACTAGGTCTCGCTATGTTGCCCAGGGTATTTCCAAATCCATGGACTCATGATCTCTAGCCTCAGCCTTCCAGGTTGCTGGGATTACAGGTGTGCCCCACCATGTCTGGCAAAAAATATACTTTTGTTGTTTTGAGACTAGGTCTCGCTATTTTTGCCCATGGAATTGCAGGCTCTCATTGCCCGGGGTACCACAGATCAAGTAATCAAAATTATTAAATAATTTATTTATATGTTTCACATTTTTGTAATCACCGGGGTTTGCCTACGCCTTCTCTCCGTTTCCACCCTCTCCTGCCCCCCCACCCGATTTGTGTACTTCAGCTTGGTTGTTAGCTTGTTTTGACTTTTCCTCATGGCTTTTTGTTTACTGAAGAATGATACTTTGAATAGACAGTTTCTGAGAGACTTGGGATTAAATATTTACATATTTTACTAAAAAATACCTCAAGATGAATAAATATGATACAGATTGCAAGAACTTATGGGACACAGCAAAAGTGCTCAAAAGTGGGAAATTATTGTAAAGCAGGCCCACATTAAGCAAAAAATTCCCAGTAATCTAATATTACACCTAAAGAAATTTGACAAAGAGGAACAAATAAGACTGGAACTTAGTAGAGAGAAGGAAATAATACGAGCAGAAATAAATGAAACAAATCAAAAAGACTATGCTAAAAAATTCAGTGAAACAAAGAGCTGGTTTTTTAAGAGACAAACCTCTAGGTGGGCTAATAAGAAAAAGGGAGAGAAAACCTTAATAAGCAGGGTCACAAATGAAAAAGGACACATTATCACAGATAACACAGAAATCAAAGGCTCATAAGAGATTATGAACAATTAATTATATGCCAATCCATTCAATAACATTGAAAAATGGGTTAAATCAATATAGTCTACCAAGACTAAGCCAGGAAGAAACATGAATGGAACAAACTGATCACCAGCATGGAAATTGAAACAGTAGTTAAAAATATAAACATATCAATATAGTTTTCACTTTTTTAGAGCCCCCTTCACTGGCAGAACTATCTCAATTTCAACGTTTTATTATCACCCTAACTATAAGCATACTTTGCACATCACACAAAGCTTGGGCTGCAGACATTAGGGCTTCAATCCTAATGCAATTTAGTAGCTTTGTGATCTTTACTAATTTATTTGATCTCTCTCAAGCTGTTTCCTCATCTTTAAAATGGGGATGTTAATAATAGACGCTCTCTCATTAGGTGGTTAAGGATGAAATGTGTATTATATATGGCACTTAGCAGTGTATTTGCTAGAACATTTAATAAACAAACTGTTATCATTATCATCATTGGGAGAATATGTTCATGGTTGTTAGATTTTCTTTCTTACTGACCTGGTGTTGTAAAGTAGCAGGTAAGTTGCCTGTCTAGGAAAAGGACCCAATGATCAGAAGTCATCAAATTAAATTATGGCATATACCAGCACTTTCAAGAATATTCCCCTTAGAGCCGGGTATGGTGGCACATGCCTGTAATGACAGCCTATGGAGCGCAGCAGGGTCTGGGGATCGTGGTTCGAGTCCCACCCGGGGTAACACAGTGAAACCTAGTCCCCAAAAAATAGCTGGGCATGGTGGTGTGCGCCTGTAATCCTAGCTACCTGGGAAACTGAGGCTGGGGATTGCTGAAACTGGTACCCTGGGCAATGTGAGCCTGCGGTTCCACAGGCAAAAATAATGAGACATAGTCTCAAAAAAAAAAAAAAAGAATATTCCCCTTAGAATATGCTCTGCTGACAAAAGGCTCTGGAGGAGTTAATTATATTGGGAAGCTATAAGCATGTCTTAGAAGTTCCCAATACTGTACCAGCACTGCAAAGACTAAGAAATCCTGCAAATACCAACATATCTCTATACTGTTTAACCTTCATTTCCCAAATTTGATAACATAAGACTATTCTCTTTTCTCACTTGTATGTGTATGATACCTCAAAATTAAGAGTATTATCTTAAACATGCTGTGAGACATGGATATAGTCTAACTTTTTCATTTAATTGAGAAAAAGACTTTCCCAAGTCCATACAGTAACAGTGGATATGTAGCACTTGATTCCAAGGTATCCAGATTCTGTGCTTTCACTTCTGAAAATCTCTTTGTAAATAATCATCTTTGTGCACAATACATTAATTAGTGACTGTGGTAACTTTGCAAGTCAAATACAGGGATATTTTTTAATAACCAGAGATTTTGTATGCTAAGTCCTACAACTTTAACAGCGTCTATATACTCTCTGGGACTGCAAGTTTTTGCTCAGACTGTATGAAGGGACTGCAGATAACTTAGTAAGACATAGATAGTATCCTGAACTGATGAAATGAAAGCCAGAGGGCGCTCCTTCCTAAGGACAGCCACTTCAGATTCAAGGAGCAGGAAGGCATAGAAGCAGGTTTCAAGGACTGTGGACAGAAGACAATGTCACTGTGGAAGCAAGGAAACATTTAAGGTATTAAAGCCAAATTAGAAAAGAGTGGCCAATGAAGCGGCCGGGGCTAGGGATCGCGGTTCGAGTCCCGCCTGGGGCCCATAGCGAGACCTAGTTCCAAAAAAACAGCTGGGCGTGGTGGCGCGCGCCTGTCATCCCAGCTACCTGGGAAGCTGAGGTTGGGGATTGCTTGAGTCTGTGGTACCCTGGGTAACAAGAGCCTGTGGTTCCGTGGGCAAAAATAGCGAGACCTAGTCTCAAAAAAAAAAAAAAAAAAAAAAGAGTGGCCACAAGGAACTCATACAATTAAACAAAAGCAAAACAAGAAGCCCAATCTTGTTTTCAGGAGAACTAAAAAATGGGGAGAACTAAAAAGAAACTTCTCCAAAGAGGAAATACAAATGGCCAACAGGCACATGAAAAATTGCTCAATGTCACTAGCAATAAGGGAAATGCAAATCAAAACCACAATGAGATACCACCTTACACCAGTAAAAATGGCCCACATCCATAAAACAAGCAACAACAAGTGCTGGTGAGGATGTGGAGAGAAGGGGGCACTCTTAAACTGCTGGTAGGAATGTAAACTGGCCCAACCTCTATGGAAAGATGTGTGGAGGTCCCTCAAATTAATGAAAATGGAACTACCATATGACCCAGCAATTGCTCTCTTGGGAATCTACCCAAAGGAGACTTCAATGTGGGTACAAAGGGATACCTGTACTCAGATGTTTATTGTAGCACTATTTATAATTGCAAGGACATGGAAGCAACCGAAATGCCCGAAAACAGATGACTGGATGAAAAAAGATGTGGTATATATACACAATGGAATATTACTCATCAATTAAAAATGACAAATTGGACAATTTTATAACATGGATGGACTTAGAAGAATTCATATTAGCAGAAACAAATCAAAAAGAAAAAAACAGAAACCATATGGGACATGGGAAAGATAAACAAAAATCCATGAAGAAAAGTCAAAACAAGTCGACAACCAAATTGATGTACACAACTGGGGGTGGGGAGACAGGGTGGAAATGGTCAGGGAGGGGGGGTGAACCCCAGAGATCACAGAGATGTGAAATTTATATATAAATTAATTTTTTAAAAAAGTGGCCAGCCGGGCATGGTGGCTCGTGCCTGTAAGCTTCAGCCTATGAAGCGGTTGGGGCTAGGAACCAAGGTTCGAGTCCCACCCGGGGCAACACAGCGAGACCTAGTCCCAAAAAATAGCTGGGCGTGGTGGCGCATGCCTATAATCCCAGCTACCTGGAAAGTTGAGGCTGGGGATTGCTTGAGTTTGTGGCACCATGGGCAACGGGAGCCCACCACGGGCAAAAATAACGAGATCTAGTCTCAAAAAAAAAAATAGCGAGACCTAGTCTCAAAAAAGTAAATAAAAATAGAAAAGAGTGACCAAATAGAGCTGTATCAATATATAAAACTTGTTTTTTTATTTTTGAGCATAAGTCTTGCTATTTTTGCCGTGGAACCGCAGGCTCACGTTGCCTGGGTACCAGAGACTCAAGCAATCCCCAGCTTCAGCTTCCCAAGTAGCTGGGATTACAGGCACGTGCCACAACGCCCAGCTAATTTTTTGGAACTAGGTCTTGCTATGTTGCCCCGGGCAGGACTCGAACCATGACCCCTGGTCCCCACCGTGGCGTCCTAGGCTGCTGCTTACAGGGACGCACCACCGTACCTGGCTAAAACTTGTTTCTTAATCAACAAAAGCTAAGCTATAAACGTAATGTATAAAAAGCGTATGCACATATATACATACATATATGCAAATCTATGAGAATATCAAGTCTCCAATAGCCAATATGTAAATTCCTATTGGATTAAATATAGAAGTAATATTTATTGAGTATATTCCATGTATTACATATCATATGTACACTATATCTCATTAACACTTAAGCTTATGAGGATTCTGCTAAGGGGAGAGAGAAATACTAGATGGAGTCACTTGTATGTAAACTATAGAGAAACAAAACAAAGGGTCATATAAGACCAAATCAGTAACAAATTCTAGAAGCCTGAATGTATAAAGAAACAGTGAGACAGCAGGAGGGACTGTGTATGAACCAAGGCTTGGTTCAAGTCCTCAGTGCATGTCCACTGTCCCAAGGGATTTCACTTACAAAACACAAATTCAAACAGAATTAGTTCAGTATTTCAAGATGGTGACCACAGAACAAAATCTAAACATCAACTCTTCTGAGCTCATGGCCCCGTACTACCACACTGTTCACAGGTCCATGAAGTTGGCCCTCTCTACCAGGGAAGAGGAAAAACACCTGCAACCTGGCAGATCCTGAATTGAGGACATGCAATTGAAAATCTGGAGAGACCAGACAGCTAGAGAATGTAAGAAAGATTGCCAAAATCGAAAACTTCATGACAGACAGGGCACAGAGTACACAGGTGGGTAACACTAAGAAACTCAAGATTTATGGGAATACAAACATATTAAAATCCCAGTGTAACTGACAGCACCTGCCATCCAATCAAAATTATTAATCATGTAAAGAGGCAAAGAAATAACCTTACATAGGAAAATATGCATTGAGCAACAACAAAGCAGGAACAGTAGAATTTACCTGAAAACACAAAAGTTAAAGCTGTATTCCATATAGTTCAAAAATTAGGCATAGATAGAAAAGGCCTGAGCTTGTAGATATAAAAACTGCAATGCCTAATATAAAAAATTCACTTTTCCATATAGAAACTATAGCATATCTGCTTGCAAAGAAGCAAACATAGAGTGGTCATTTAGACTAATAAAGGAACAAAAATGAGGCTAAAAGCAGATTCCTTAGAGCAAGAATAGAAGCTGGAGTACAGTGCAGTACAGTTCAAGTGCTGAGAGAAAATAACAGGTAACTAAGAATTGCATGGCTTGAAATATTTTGAGATAGTTTTGAAACAAAAAAAAAAAATTCTCACCTGAAGGAAAAAATCTATACCAATATATCTAACCTAAATGAATTTCAAAAAAAAAAGATCAGCTGAGACAAGTTCCAATAGGTCAAAAGGAATAGTGAGGGGGGGAAATGCAAATATTTAGTCTACACCTTATATAAAATAATTTGAAATTTGTTCATTTATTCATCACCTAAGGTGGTAGACTGAATCACCACCCTGGGATGTCAAATTCTGATCATAGAATCTGTAAAATATCATTATACTTGGAAAAATAGATTGTAGATGTGATTAAAGATTTTAAGATATTATTTTGAATTATCTGCATGGGTGCAAAGTCTCACCAAATGTGCTTATTAGAAGGAGGCAAAGGGAGATTACTCAGACAGAAAAGAGCCAAATGACTGAAGAGTCAGAAAAAAGAGATGCTATGGCTTTAAAGATGGTGGAAGGATACATGAATCAAGGACTGCAGTTCTATATACTGGAAAACCAAGGAAAGAGATTCTTCCCTAGAGCTTCTAGAGGGTATGTGGTTCTGCTAACATCGATTTTCAATGAGTGACCTCTTGATCTGCTATTTTACGGCACTGAATTTGTGGTAATGTTATAGCAGCTGCTATATAAACTAATATATAAACTAATGCACCTATCATGCTAGATACTGCTCTAAGTGTTGATAACACATTAATGAACAAAGATTTCTGTCCCAATAGACCAGACAATGTATAACAGTGCAACATGCAGGAAAAAACTTTGTGACAACTACATAAAGGCGTGGAAGAGATGTAACAGGAGAATTTTTGTATACTAACTGAAGCTAATTTGGTATTCATATTAGGTTGTTGTAAATCTAAAATGTCAGCTACAATTCCCCAAGCACTAAAAAATAAGATACACAGATATAGGAATGAGTGGCTAGACTACAATGGCATACTATGAAAGAAACCAAAAACCAACCCAATTACACAAAAGGCAATTAACAGAACAGAAAGGATTAAAGATATATATAGCAAAGAAATAGCAAAACAGCAGTTTTGTTATTAAGCAAATTAAATGTAAATGATTAAAACCTCCAATTTAAAAAGGCAGAGATTGGGAGAATACACAACAAATAACAATCTAACTACAGGTTGTCTAAGAGACTCACTTTACACCCAAATATATAAATAGGTTAAAAGAGGAAGAATGGAAAAAGAAACTGCATGCAAATAGTAACTAAAAGAGAGGTAGGGTGGTTCTGCTAATTTCAGATAATAGTCTTTTTTTTTTTTTTTTGAGACTAGGTCTCACTATGTTGCTTGGGGTACCACGGACTCAAGTGATCCCCAGCCTCAACTTCCTCAGCTTCCCACGCCACCACGACAGCTATTTTTTGGGACTAGGTCTTGCTATGTTGCCCCTGGCAGGTCTCGAACCTGCAGACTCAAGTGATTCCTAGTCTTGGCCTCCCTTCTTAGACGGGGATTAAAGGCATGTGCCACCGTGCCTGACCGACAATGTATTTTTAATAGCATGGAAAATAACTAAAAGAAGTGTCAAATTTGAGAGCCGGGTATGGTGGCATGCAACTTTAATCCCAGCCTTGGGAGGCTGAGGCTAGGAATTACTTGAGTCTGCGGTTCAGACTACCCTGGGCAACACAGAGAGACTTAGTCTCAAAAAAAAAAGTGTTAAATTTGGACCAAGCATTTCCTTACAGGTGAACAAATTTCTTCACAATTCAAAGGTAAAAGCAATTTTTGTAAGTAACTAAAAAGTAGAGATTGATGAAGCATTAGCAAGGATACCATATAATGCAGTTACATAAATTTCCATTATTGCTACTTTTTTTAATAAACAATTTGGGTAATTTTCTAACATCCCTACCATTCATAGCACTGAACAGAATAGCCATTAAAGCAACAAAACTCATATGAAAAAATATTTACAAATACTAATATTAAAAAGTGAACGTCTGAAAATTTTCAGACACAGAAGCCTAACTAGAATGAACTGATATACTGAACTGTATAAAAATATATGTAAGAACTTTAGGAGTATGACTACACATCATGTTAAGACCATTCAGCAGACTGAGGAACTGGGTTCAAAAAAACTGCTTGATTTCTGGTTTGGTAAGGTTCTTGAGGAGCATTTTACCGTCAAGTATATGGTTCAGAACTCAGATCTCAACTAGTTTCATGATTTTATGAAACTATTTGAGGAAATGAATAAAACAGTATTGTAATGGTATTTGCTTTTTAAAATATGACATTTAAGAACAGATACTAACCTTGAGGATTACTGGGAGTTGTACTCTATCAGACATTTCTCCACACTGCTATAGCATCATCATGAAACCATCACAAGAGGAAAAACTTAAATAGTAAAACTGACATGTGAAATCACTAAAAGAAGTCATGAGTTATATCATTTTATAACTTTCTTACAATATATGAATTTTAATGTTCTCCAGAAACTTTTTTTTAAATAAAAGTTTTATTGGAGAAAAATAGAACCACCACGTACACAGGGAAAAGAGCACAAAAATTCAACTGATACAGAACAACAACTGAAAGTCACAATTATCCAATGTTGTTTGCAATTACTTTTCAATTTCTTAAACAGCTCCACTCAACTAGTTTTTTAAAAGTCTTGCCAATTTTCTAGCTGAAACAGCATCAAGTTTTCAAAAAATTAAGAACTGCAGGGAAGGGACCAGCTTTCAAGATAACAAAGGTGACACCAAGAGTCTTCTCCTAACAGGACCAATTCTACCTTAAAATTTCTTAAGAATAACTATTGAGTCTTGTAGTATAGTCTATTTATCTCAGAGACCATCACAGGATGAATTAGAACACTGACTTAGATGGTCATTACAGAGAGAGGGTGAACAAAATAGCTGTATTTTCTTGTGAATGAATTTGTGTAAGGAAACCAAAGAGGAACTGAGGAAATATAGGCAATGGCTGCTCAAAAGAATTAGGAAGGCATTCTAAATGCCACCTATTATTAGATAACAGTGTGCAAGTTGATACAATTAGAGAGAAAGAACTTTTTAAAAACAGCTGGTCACAGGTCTTTGAGAGCTCAAGAAACAATCAAAAGCAGACACAAGCCAAGTGTCCTTAGTTGAAGCCTAGGTATTATTACTAGCTCCAAATAGTCAAGGAAATATACTGTTGCAAAAAAGCATTAAAGCAGTTCTGATTTTAAAATATCAAAACAAAATTTTGTTTCAATTCCTTTCAAAGTTTCTAGGAAAAAAAACAAGGAATCAAAAACCCACTAATGGTAAAGAGGCTCTTACTGACATTAGCAATTTGAAGAACAGTACTTTTGTTATTTTCTATTTATGAACAATCCTAGGGCATTTTCCTGAAAAGAAGGTGTCCAGTGGCTATAAGAACTCTTTATTTTCATTTTTGAAAGGAAAAAGATCAGCATGATGCAGAATCTGAAGTTCCCAACCAGGGGATGTGTGGAGCAAATGAGGGAGGACCTTTTTGTTTTTACGTAAGGCTTTACGAAATTTAGGATGATGATGACAGGAAAGGTTTATTTACCAACAAAGAGGAGAGCTGGGCTGCTTCCCCCAATAACTTTGGTAGTGAAAATAGGAATGCTAAATCCTAGGAAGCCCGTAACAATCTACAAATTGGTCCAAGTTAAAGACAGAACTGTTCAAGTAACATTTATAGTCAAAAGGAAGTTGGAAACTAGCTGATGAATTTTTGCTCCTGTAAAAATTTACAAAACAAGTGGGTTTTGGTCTCTCTTGCAATATTCATACTGTAATCATTTTTAATATGAAGAATGAAATGGATTTTTCTCTCCTACCATGTTCTTCTAAGTACAACTGATCAGTAATTTTCTATTTCAGCTCTTTTTATAAGTACCTGTTAATCAGCACAGTAAACTCAGGGCTAAGCTATATACACACATCCCACTGTCATAAATGGAAAGTTTTAGAGGATGTGTATATACAGAGATTATGTAAGCAACTGTCCCTCTACTTGAAAACTTGTTTCCAAATAAGTTTTTTTTTAAAAAAAAAACAAAAACAACCCTTTCAGTGTAACAGAACATTACCTAGAGTAAAATACCAATAGCTATGACAACTTATTTTTCTTTTCATGGGAAATCACAAAATAGGTGAACAACCAAGTCCAGGGTGGTTTTTCTATTTGATAAATACATCCAGAACTCTGTACAGTAAATAAAGTCTGCATGCAGTTTAGGTATCTTTAAATGACATTTTAAGCAAATAAACCTTTTGCTTCATAATTAATGATGTATAAGAACCCCCCTCTCCTTTTTTAATAGTCATAGGGACCTCTTCCCCAGTTCCAAACAGGAATCATGAAGACCAGGTACTTTCTTAAGAGTTTTCTGCACATCATACTAAATAACATGCAAAGAGTTCAACAACATTCTTCTTAAAGGTACGTATTACTCTTTAAATGGGCATGTTAACCACTGAAAAAGTCCACCTCAACTATCCCATTATATCGTTTCATTTGGTCATCGGTAGTATAAAAGAAGTCAAATAACATTGGATCAACAAGTTAGTTTATCCACCGGCTACTGCATATGACAACAAATGCTCCAAAGCCAATATTTTATGCAATGTAGTTGTACTGGTTTGGGTTTTCTTTATCTCTTTCCATGTAGTCCCGGTCAATTAAGGATTCTATTCTCTTCTTAAGATCAGCAGGCTGTAAGAGAAGGCAATTTTCAGTGCAAAGTTCATAATCACAGATTCACAATTCCTAAAACCCCTTTATAAAAAAACTCACACTGAATGTATCATTTGAAAAAAAATTAAACTCTCCCTAATTTTAAAAACAGTGTAATGCAAATAAGTCAGTTTTAAAATGTTTTTATACTATTTTATGACTATTGTCATACCTTGTCATATAGTTATATATTTTCTATTTTAAAGATTTTTTAAAAACAAAGTATTCTATACACAGTTAAGTACAAAAGAGTAATTAACTTATTAGCAAACTTCACATGAGGAGCACAAAAAGAGTTTCAGTTTTTGTTTTGTCAAGACAGTTTGAAAAGATAAATTGATCATTACTTTGGGCACAAGCTAGTACTCAAAGTTAGGTTGTGTTTCTACAAATTAAATTTTAAAATGTATTGGGAAATTACTATTTGCAAGAATACTAAAATAAATGGTTTGGGAAGAATCTCGTAACTCAGAGCTTAATATTTCAGGTTTGCCAGGCATGGTGGTGCATGCCTGTAAGCAGCAGCCTAGAAAGCTGTGGCTGGGGCCAGGGATCGCAGTTTGAGTCCCACTGGGGGCACGTAGTGAGACCTAGTCCCCAAAAAATATAGCTGGGCGTGGTGGTGTGCACCTATAATCCCAGCTACCTGGGAAGTTGAGGCTGGGAAATTGCTTGAGTCTGTGGTACCCTGTGCAATGTGAGCCTGTGGTTCCACAGGTAAAAATAGCGAGACCTAGTCAAAAAAAAAAAATCAGGTTTAATGTAAAATTTATGTTGTTTTTTTTTTTTTTTTTTCGTGCACGGCTTAAAATTTATCTGTTAACTATACACGATTACTTGATTTAGATTTGTGAATCCCACTTGTGTTTTAAAAATCAAGAAAGCACATAAAGCATTCTTCATTCCTGGATGATAAAATTCCACTGTCTCTTGCATGAAATTTATAAAAAGAATCTAATATGCTTGCTAATAGTGGGGTTTTCAGATCATGTAAAATGGACACTTAATCAAAAGGGGTAAATTGAGAAAGCAGTCTGGTGGACAGGTAAAATTTCAACCATTATCTTATCCAAGGTATGAAAATTATAATGACATTCTATTATGGCCAAAGACAGAGTATCAGCACAATGCTGTTATTGTGAACCTCTAACTTCCACAGAGATGTCTCTGGCTGGAAGCAAAATAATTGTTAGGGAAAACATGGGGGTGAGAGGGAGGGGACAGAAAAAAAAAAGTGGGGGTAAGAAGGAGAGGATAGAAAAAAAATCATGGGGGTGAGTTTGGCAATGAGGAAGGAGTCATAGGTTTGGAGAATCAGAGAGCCTACCTTATTAGAATAGTTATTGAGAGTTTAGTATGTGCCAGGTCCAATTGTAAGTGTTAATGTACATTATTTTCATTTAAACCTCACAAAAAAATCCTACAAGTACTATTATTTCTAATTAATGAAAGAGGAAACAAGCTCAGCAAGATGAAGTAATTTACGTAAGCCCAAAGCTCATGAGAACCCTACTAACCAAGCCTACACATTCTTTTTACAAGTTTATCATCACAAAGTTAGCCCTCTTCTAAAGCTTAGAAAACAGTCAAGTATAACACCAATTGTCTATATCTATTGTGAGGCATTTACTTGCAATGGAAAATGTGTATTTAATGACTAATTTGAGTTTGCCAGAACTATTGCTAAACTTTCAAGAAGATACCTATTGATGATTGCTTATCTGCAGAGCTGCTCATGCTATATTACATGGGGTACCCAAGGACTCAAGTGATCCCTAGCCTCAGCCTCCCAGGCAGCTGGGATTACAGGTGTGCAACACCAAGCCTGGCTATTTTTTTGAGACTAGGTCTAGCTATGTGGTCCGGAGTAATCTTGAACCCGCAGACTCAAACGATCCCTGGCCTTGGCTTCCCAGTGCTGGGATTACAGGAGCATGACTATCTGCATAGCTTTTAATGGATGACAAGATTTAGTTTCATTTAAAACAACTAAATCTGTGAAAATAACAAGGTATATTAAGGGGGAAAAAACAAAATAGCACAAGTGCTAAAGAAATATAGTCAATTAACCTGAAAATTCCAAAACTCATAAAAAAGGTTAGCAGTTAAACTTTCAGGTGTAAGAGCTCTTAAAATTGTATCATAGCTGCTGGCACAGGCTACAATGGTTTGTTTGTTTGTTTGTTTGTTTTTTAATCCTATGAGTACAAGAAGTGAAAACATTTCGTCTTTCCAATTGGTTATGAGTCTCTGATCTCCTAAGATTCATGTCTGAAAATCTTCTACATGCATAAAAGCTGGACATAAAAATATAGAAACACCTACCTTTACCGGAAACTTCAACTGATTGTACACTTCTGAAACAAGGAGATTGTGGCTAAGTGTCTTTCTCATCTTCATAATTCGAACAATTGCAGCATCGATTTGATACTGTCTGTCTTGAAATACTCTTTCTGTAGTGCTTGCTTGTTCCTCCACCTAACAAAAACAATTCCAAACTTAGGAATGACACCTGAAGTGAAATATACATCATACATTTTTGGAACATGACACACTGTTAATACCCCCCCGCCATGACAGGGACTAAAAGCCCTATGAACACAACTCCTCTCTGTCCCTGTACCAATCAAATAATACTATTACTGGTTAATAGAAAAATACCATCTTTGAGTAGTTTTTCAAAAAAGTACGATATGAAATTTATCATTTTCTTTTACTTTGTCCTCAAAATCTTCTAAATTTTATCACAAGGGGTTACAACCAGATTTTTGTTCATTAGCTTATCTGTAACATGACTAACAAATTAGGGCTCTAACTAGCTGCACTAACTAGTCAGACATAAGCTTTATTTTGTAATATAGAAATCAGAAATTCACAGTTACTGATTATGCACATTTAAGACTTAGAGAAATTTAGGTATAAGGTTGCCAGTTTACCAACCTTAATGCTAATACAAAATACTCATCTTTCCCATCTAAAAGAATAGCTTGGGCTTTTTGCAGTCAATGACTTTCTGGTACAGCATAAATGTTTTAAAAGGACACAATAATCTTTATGGGACTATCCTACCTTTGATGTGAATTTGAGAAAGATATTTGAGATATGGACCTCTGTCACACATGAAAACTTTTTCTCAAGTACTGCATTTATCAGTTGGAATTGAAGCCAGCTGATCTAAAGTAATGCTGCATTTGATTTTCTTAAAAAAAGTTTCTCATAAATTGAAACAGCCAAAACAAACCATATTCACTGTTAATCAAAGAAACACTAAATAATTCATATTTTTTACAAAGTAAGTTAGCAAAGATTTTAAGAAAACCTAATGATTAGTGATAGAGCAAAGGCACAATTAAAACAGGCACCCATGCTGCTAGATGGTGTTTAAGGGGGGTTCAGCCTTTATGGCACACAACAGAACATTATGTATGAAGACTTTCAAAATGGTTATACTCTAACCCAAAAGATCAACCATGATTTATCTAAGGGGTGCTGAGAGGTTAAGATTTAGGTACAAAGATGTTTTTTTCAGTTTCAATTACAATACTAAAAAGTTGTGAATTTAAATGCCCAACAATGGACGTTGCTAAAATCATTTATAACTGTCATGCATAGGTAGTTTGGTAGAGGGGAAAAAACCCCAAACAAGAAATTACCGTTTCTTGTGAAAATAAGAATGCATTATGATCATTTCAGAATTTAAAGAATCAGTTGCTAATATAAATTTGTACATTATAAAAGTGGAGTACCAGTCCATAGGGTCAGTATAAGTTTCCAATTTTCTTCCCCCACCCCAAAACCCCCAAATCAAATAGTGAAATATACTTAAATACAGGCATGGAAAATTAATTTATTAATATACTAACTATCCTTACCAGCACAGTTACAGCTGTAAAATATTTTTGTTTACACTACGAATATGTATTAATGTGTATTAATTCTAGCACATTAAGAGAATGCAAAAGAAATACCGTTTCCTTCATCTGGATTTGGTTAATCTTTATCCTGAAAAGTTTGTGTTTGAAATCATCATTACAAATAAACTTGTCACCATCTTCAATATCCTTGCCCTTCGGGTTTTTTGCCAGAACTCTAGCTTTGCCACAGGCCAATGACTGCAATGTTCTCCTTAACTCTCCATCCTCTGAAAAAGAAATGAAAGCTTAGTTATTTTTCACTAGCTCTTTAACATGAACAGCTAATTCAACCTCATATCTAGCTTCCACCCCATCCCTCTATTCAAACTGTTTAGAAATTTCCCTCAATGTCAGTAACTTCCTCTTTATTCTATCCAATAGTAATTTTCTTTTTAATTGATTGCACATGTACCTATTTTTTTTTGAGACTAGGTCTTGCTATGTTGCCCAGGGTTGTCTCAAACCCGTGGACTCAAGTGATTCCCAGTCTCAGCCTCCCAGGTAACTTGGATTACAGGCATACACCTATATTTTTTTTACATCATTGTATACTCTGAGGTTCTCCCATCACCTTGTTACCTGTGAACCGTCATTTTTTTTTTTTTTTTGAGACTAGGTCTCGCTATTTTTGCCCATGGAACTGCAGGCTCACATTGCCTGTGGTACTACGGACTCAAGCAATCCCCAGCCTCAGCTTCCCAGGTAGCTGGGATTACAGGCTCGCACCACCACACCCAGCTATTTTTTGGGACTAGGTCTCACTGTGCTGCCCCGGGCAGGACTCGAACCGCATTCCCCAGACCCTGCCACGACGCCATAAGCTGTCGCTTACAAGCACACGCCACCGTGCCTGGCTGAACCGTCATCTTAATCTCTTGCACTCATCCCTCCCTGTCCAGTAACATTTTTCCTTGCGGTCTTCTAAAAGTTTTAATTATCATTCCACGTGGGTAAACTACCGATCTTCAGTAATGACATCTCACTTCTTTCAGTCCCACATTTAAAGAATACTGCCCACCTGTATGTCTTACTAGCAACTTCGAAATGTCCAAGATTTTATTCATTCATACTCTCCATAAAGCTGTGTTCCTTTCCAGTCACTAGTGACACTATCAACCAACTCTATGCTGTAGTTAAATTCTTCCGTGACTTCCGACCAGTTCTACTACCAAGTCTTTTCTCACAATTATTTCCTCTCGCAGCATACAAGTCACCTTCTCCGTAACTTGAAACTTACAGGTCTAGCTCAATTCCCACCTCCTTCATGAAAGCTTTCCCCGACTGTGCTAGTCCACAGTGATCTCTTTCTGTGTCAATCTCCTGACATACTTCTAGTTAGCACCAGACTGGTTCTTGCTGGTTTTAAAATTATTTCCCCCTTTCTCCATCGTTATAGTAAGAGTGCTGAGGAGGGCTTATTACTTTGTATTCTCCCCCACCCCTCACAGAGAACTTAAAATAGTGGACAATGAATAAGGTTTGCTAAGGACTGATTCAACACAAACCTATTCCGGTAGCCTGCTTGATTTCTTCTAAACTGAACTCCTCTCCCTCATTAAACATTAGCAGCACCAGTGTTTGAAAGAGAGAGACCTGGAGTTCTTTTTTACCCTGTTGGAAAAACAGCAGTATTTAGCCATCATTAAAAAACACACACGAAAAGTTAATCAAATAACTAATCCTACAGGAAAAGCATTTTTCAATTAGTGGATTTAGAAACATGGATTAACATTATCCAGAAAATCCAGTATGTCTAGAGTAGGGTTTAGGTGTGATCCTACCTATAAAATAGGGGGAAGGACTAGGTGACCTTTCTACAGGTCTTTTTTTTAAGTCTTGTAATTAAAACAGAACAATAAAGTAATGAAAATTAACAACTCAGCCCTGTGTCATTACAGATATTTATCACGAACAGCAAGAAATTACCACTTCAATGCATTTTCAACTTGTTTGATTCAGATTAGTCATGAAAAGGCACAGGGATCTTTAGAAATTAGATATGGGAATTGTTCCCCTGGCACCTACTCTATTTTCTAGCTCCCAGCAACAAGAAAGTTTCCTGTCAAGAAGCCATAGTGTGAATTCTGCATCCACAGGTGGGAAAAAGGGTTGTTTGTGGTTTTGCAGCAGAGACAATTCAACTATGGAAAAGATCACATTCTTAAAATATACACAAAGCTGTGGCAAACCACTATTGTGTTATGTAGATATTCAGGGTAAATCTATAAAACCACTTAACCCTTCCAGTTAAGAGGGATGACTTCACTATTGCAGATGAAGGGGAAAACTAAGTTTCAGGAACATCTACTTACCTCTTTAAATTCAGCTTTTAGCACACAGTGTCCTAGGGTCGACTGCCACTGAAGTTTCCTGCCACTATGTTTGCCTAAGTAAAATGTCTTGAAAATCTCCTGAAGTTTTACCATCTACAGTAAATAAAAGAAAGTGTCATTTAAATGCTGTACATAAACATTCACATTTAATGTATCAATAATTTCTGGAATGCTTAAAGACTATGCCCAGTAGGTTCACTGATCATTGGACATAAAGTAATGGTCTCTCAACCACCAAATATTATAGCGTTTACCAGTCTTCATACTCTCTGGAATCTGTAACATTATTCATACCTTCTTTTCAAACATTCACCTCCAGTGGATTTTTGCGCTTCTACACATGCTGGTTCCTTTACCACTGTTGGTTTTTCCTTCAGTATCCTTTTCCTATCACTTACCAAATATGAACCTTTTCCAAAGTTCTGCCTTAGCCTTTTTCTCTTGTTTCTATATTCTCCCTTTCACTGAGAAAGGTCTACCCCATGCTACCACAATCACATCCATGGAGAATTCTGAGTATCTTTATAGTCTTATAGTCTTGCTAGATTTCAGTCCTGAGTTATGTATGTCCCCAGGAATTAGGATGGATTTACTCAATCACCCACCACACAATAATCCAATCCCCAGGTCATATAGGCAAAAATTTTACAGAGCTTGGTAGAGTGATGGGCACAATGTAGGGAAATGAAAGGTCAGGGAAAATGGCCCTGCACCCAAAAACTATTAGCTATGCTTCAAAGGTTATAACTACATGAGTAGAAGAGTGAAATACCAAAACAGCTGGCATTTTGGTGTTCATGCACTTACCGATACCAGCTCTTGAAAGTTATATATTTCCAATAACAAAATAGAAGTATTACATATTTCTCAAAACCAGCAATTCTTACCTCTGGAGGTAAATGGACTTCCATAGGCACATATGTTGGCCAATAACCCATTGTCAGAATATTCACAGTTAATTCAATATTCCCAGGTACATTCTGGTTCTGCATATACTATGAGAAAATCAACATAGAGATCTTAAACTGAAAAGCACATGCATTAATGTCATAATGATGACCCATTCAAAAAGTTCCCTATTATAAAATTACATGCAAATACAGACCATCCTGAAAATAAAAGGCAATTATTAAAAGGACTATAAATGATGCCCATTAGTGCGTGAATTAGAAAAGTGCATAGGTTAACATTTTGTTATAATGGGATACAAAGATCTTGTTACATCGTTAGAGGAATCATCAGATTAAGTAACTGCTCACATATAGTGGGGTGGTTATAAAAGCCCATCTCTATTTTTCCCCCATACCACCCGATTTTAGAGACCCCTATATGAGTTGGAACGCCTTGTAGGAAGTCCCCTTCTCACCCCACCAGTGAGCCCCCATATCTAGATTTTCACTTGGTCTATTGCCTGTTTGTGGAGGATGGGATGATCTGAAGTGCAGAAGGAAAAAAAGCAGAAAGGACAAAGCAGATAAACCCTGTTCTGTAGGTATGACAGGATCAAGGATATTACTGATTGTGATCTTTCTTGAGTCTTCCTCTTTTGCCACAATACAGTAGTAATCACTCCCAAAACCCCGAGAAAAATCAAATTTGCTACCATCATTTCCTATGCTCTTAAGTATTTCAAATTCACCCTTTACTAACATCTTCAAAAGTATGAGTCTGGCTTTTCATTTCCATTGGCTTTATTCCACCACTTTATCACCTCTTCACCCTCTCCACTGCCAGTTTTGAACATGCAAATCATCAACAGTTCAATACATTTAATTTTGGTTATCTTGAGTATATACAAAGAATAAATTCTAAAGTAGGTCAAATATACTTACATTTCATTGGTGATCTTTTTTCTCTATTGTATCATCTAAGTTGTTATTTAGTGTTTACAACAAATACACGTTTCTATTTATCCTCTTCAGTACAAATGACAGTAAAGTGGTAACTGAACATATTCAAATTTGAGGAATTAAGAGTTTAACTCACTTTTACCTGTTTGAACTGAATCATGATGTCTTTAGAAAGCTCCATATCTTTAAACATTCCTTCAAGTTTGCTGGTGAAAGCAGCTCCACATTCTATTAAAGACGTTTACAGATTTATGTTTTTAATTGGCAAAACTTTGCAAAGAACTTAAAATTGAGAATATACAATGCATAACTTATTTTAACATGAAATATGATTTGTAGCTATTCATAAGAATAAAAAGAAATCCTTACCCCAAAGTGTATGCCCCACTAATTCAGAGTCAAACTCTTTAATCCTGTAGTAACCTTATCTACTATTTAGGCATAAAATAAATGGGAAATGTTTATACAAATAATAAAAACATGAACAATGCATTATTTTTTTAAATGCAAGCACTCTGGATATGTAAAATAGGATATTACAATAGTTGAAAACCTCATAAACTTAATCAAATTACATTTTTACCACATGAACAATTCACAAGATGCAATCAACTTAAAGAGTAAAAATAAGGAAATCCAAGAAAAGGAACAGAAAGACTGACAAACATACCATGTTTTAGTTTGGACAGCATTGATTTTTCAGCATCTACAGATGCACTCTTCCCAACTAACAGGCGCTTGGCTAAATCTTTCTTATAGAAGGCCTCAAAAACATCCTTGCCTATGTCAAACAAGAAAACACAACACTCATAATATTCCAATAAAGTTCAGACAAAATCAGTTCAAAGCACTTAATAAACCACACCATTAGTCCAATTTATTAAACTACATATTTTACCCCAGGTTGTTGAATGCAAGAAACATTAAATTGAAGGTAATTTTTTCTTTGCCAAAATTTCAAAAGTTATTTGTTGTAAAGAGTTAAGGCTGCAGGGCCAGGTACGGTGGCTCGTGCCTGTAAGCTTCAGCCTACGAAGTGGCTGGGGTTAGGGATCGCGGTTCAAGTTCCGCCTGTGGCCCGTAGCGAGACCCAGTTCCAAAAAAAATAGCTGGGCATCGTGGTGCACGCCTGTAATCCCAGCTACCTGGGAAGCTGAGGCTGGGGACTGCTTGAGCCTGTGGTACCCCAGGCAATGAGAGCCTGCGGTTCCACAGGCAAAAACAGCAAGACCTAGTCTCAAAAAAAAAAAAAAAGAATTAAGGCTGCATTAATTTATCTTTAGAAAGGCATTATCTGACTGGTAGCTTTAAGCATAATTCTCTAGAGAATAAAACAAGTAGCAAAAATCAAGACTCTTAACAATGAAAAAGTCAAGGCATAAGGCAATTGAGTAACATTCCTCAAGAACCACAATGAATAAGACACATGGAATAAATAGAACTATAGATCTCTTAGCTTCCAATCAACCTCCAGGTTAATTTATACTCACTAGTTTGTTTAATGGTTTCTTTTAAAAGAAAAATATAAAAAAACACTTACCATAGATAAATCTAAATATGATCATAATTTTATCCAACATTTTTTCAAGTTCTTCATCTGTAGCTTCTTTGTTGCCAGCACGAAGCTTTGAGTCCACATACTTTGCTAAAATGGGGGGGCAGGGGGGAATTTGACTTTTAGTGATCATGTGTATTCCTGAGGTACTGGGCATTATACGTGCCCAAACACAAAGCAGATATACTTAATTTTTCAGTGTCTCAAAAATATATATGTACTTTTTAAAGTCTTCAAAGTCAGAAAGATCAAGTTACTTCAATGCTACAGATCTAATTAATAAATACCCAAGTTTGAACTCAAACCCAAGACTCCAAACTACAGATCTAACATACTCTCCAGTATACTGATGATCAGTATATGTATATAGCTCTATGCTGGAGTACTCAAAGCCACTGAAAGACATGGCCCATTCCTGGAGTGTCCATTTTATGCTAAGCAACCTTTAAATAATAATTTTCTACTAAAACAGAGCAGATACATTACAGAAAAGGCAAACTTTGCAAATATTTTAAGGATTAGCAGGAGACAATGAAATTTTATCTGTTTGTAGAGGAACCTCTTCCTTCGATATTTAGGGGGAACTTGAGTGGTAAAACCTAGGAATCACCACAGTATACCACATCACACCCTTACACTAAATCAGCCTGGGTTATTAGGTTTATATCAGTCCCACGTATTTTCTTTCTCACTGGCACTTGTAATTTGTGCTATTCTTTCCTATATTCTTAAGTGTGGGCCACTAAAAACAGTACCCTATTTCATCTTTAAATTGCTGAAGGCTTAGAAAACAGCTGTCAAGCTTATTACCAATAAAAGTAAATATGGTTCAAAGTACTGCCTTACAAAGTTTACCATGTCTGATACGTGGGCTTTGAGATGCTTTTCAGCTGCAAGAAATTACTTTTTACATCCAGGTTTATTTACTATAATCTTGTCAAAAGTTCACATTAATTGAAATGTTTAGAATGAAAGAATAAATGTAAAAAGGGACTGCAAAATACCTATAAGTTCAGCAGGTTTGTTTGGTCTTTTGTTAATGAATGTTTCAAATGCTTCTTTCATGGCGTTGATAAATTTTTCATTCTTCATAAAACAGATATCAATTATATGGTCAACCTTATCTTTAAAATCCAGTAACTCTTGAACCATGGTTTTATCTTTTTCAGGATTTATTACAATAGTGCTGCCAAATGCCTAAAAAACAAATATCACCATTTGTTACATAAAACAGAATTGTCTGTGATGAACATAATCTCAAATCTTATTTTTGGTACACAAATTTAAACATCTTAAAAATTAAAATAAATGTTGTCTTTGAAGTCTGAAAAAGAAAAAAAAAGTGATAAAACATCCAGGCTGCTACTATTCATCTATGATCACAAAAAAATAAGGAATGACCACTAGGTATACAGTATCATAATGGAGTATTATTATAAGCCTCTGGGCTCTTTTTCTTACTTTTAAAGAAGCCAGCTTTGAATTTTTTAATGGTAACAATCTGGTTTCAGTGAAACATTGAAGAAAGGAATGAAATTTTGAATCCAAAAATTGTCCTCTTTCTTTTTCCACATTCTCTGCTATAAGTATTGGAGGTAGAAATCAGTCAGACATCAAGGTTAACTTTTACTGCTGATTTGCCACACAGCTATTACTTTCAGTTTGACAGGTATCAAATTCCCATTACTTTAAAAAAGTTATATCTCACAAATAAACAATTGCTGATGTACACTCTGGATGTATAGATAAAACGTCATTAGAAGGGTGAAAAAAAATCACAGGTTAATTGTTAATACCTTAATGTATTCAATCCACTGCTGCAAAAGAACCTGAACTCCACCTCGAACTCTACTGAAGAGCTGATACAGGAGAGATAAATCCTGAATTCGGTTTTCATCAAGGAGATTATTTAAACCTGAATTTTGAAACATTTCAGCATTTAAAAAATAGTCAACAAAAATTCAGATCTCAATGAAACTTAAGTGAAATTATTAGTAAAATTATTACTGTGATGCTAGTCTGAATTAGCTTGCATGTGAGTTGTAACAAATTTATTTTGAAAACAAATAGGTACAAGACCATCTTTCTGAGTGTAAACTAAATAAAGTGATGTTAGTTTATATAAAAACAATTATATAATGGATTGTGCCATTTAACATGGTAGATGAGCTATCTAAATCAATTAATAAAAACATTCTAAATACTTCACATATGCAGGAACCATATGACATCTGACATTAGTAGACACAGTAATAGCTCTGATTACTAGGTATGGTTTATAGTATATCAAAAGCCTCGCCTAAAAGGTCAAGTTTAAATTAGGTTCAAATGGCTTTCAAATAAAAGTATATCTGCATTAAACTTCTAAAACAGATCCATTCTATACAGAGATTTTTTTTTTGAGACTAGGTCTCGCTATTTTTGCCTGTGGAACTGCAGACTCACATTGCCCAGGCTACCACGGACTCAAGCAGTCCCCACAGCCTCAGTTTCCTAGGTAGCTGGGATTACAGGTGCACGCCACCACGCCCAGCTATTTTTTGGGACTAGGTCTCACTATGTTGCACCAAATGGGATGCAAACTGCAATCCCTAGCCCTAGGTGCTTCATAGGCTGAAGCTTACAGGCACGAGCCACCGTGCCCAGCTCCCATTCTATACAACAGATTAATGGAGCAAAATACTTGCCTATTTGTGGCATTGCCAAAGTAATATTAGGATATGCTCTGTGAACACTTGGAATTAACAGAAGTGCTTGGTTTATACATTATGAACAAAAACACCACTAGCAAAAAGGAGTATCTCAAATTTCCAGTTTCTCTACTGGTGTTAGTGGACCCTCTCACTTCAGTTCCTAAAAGTACTGAGAGCTTACTGTCATGAATAAGGGGAAAGAAAGGTTTGTGTTCATTCTCAAATGTAGTCACATGCTAACTACCTTTTAAAGGATGTTCTATTGGTTTGCTGCTACCATCTTAACAGTAAAAATCTCTTATTTATAAATTGCCAATTACCTTTCTGAAGAATTGCTGTTAAGTGTTCACCTAGAAGTTGTTTTTCTACAGTAGCAATTAATGACTTCCTACAAGGAAAAAGAAGTTTATAATTGTTGACATTTGACTTTGCTGAAAATTTAAAACCTGGGAAACCAAATGACTCATTTTATGTTCACTTCAATTATTCCTATAAATGTGTAAGTATACTGGTGCTCAGTTACTCTTTTCTTAAAAGAAAAATACATATTTCAGCAGCTGATTTACATCATGAAATAAATATTTTCACAGTCTCACTGTGGCTGGCTTCTTCCAAGTTTTGCTGCTTTTATTAGGCAAGCAAATAAGTTATCTATGAAGCTTAGAGGAACTCCTTGGCTGGTAATATTTAGGAGAGCACAGAAATAATATAATTTGCCCTACAAACACCCACTGAATTTCACCTGGCCTGAAAATTTCAAAGATCACATTCATTCCTAATACTATTTTAAAATTACATCTTTAAGCACACACACACAACCAACAATAAAAACATTGACTAAATATAAGAAATACAATTCCTTAAAATTTGCATCAAGAATTGCTAAGACCTCAAATCACACCTGAAAATAGTTACAAGTTTGGAGAATGCCTAAAATGCCTTCAGTGATTCAACAATACGGTTTAAGATCATCAGGCTAAGCATGTAATACTTACTGGGTGGTCTGATCTAGGTAAGTAATAAGTCTGTCTGCTTCTTCTTCTAGACGTTTGTTAACATGATGAAGATATTCAGGAACCTACAAAGATAGTTTTTTGTATTATTGTTTTCCTCCCCATTAATCATTCAGAAAACGTTAAGTTCAAAAGATCCCGGGAGCAGCCCTGTCAAATAGGACAGGGTTAAATCATGTGAAACTATAGGCAGAGTTTAGGATTCAGAATTCTGGACTTTAATGAGAGAGAAAAGAAAGGAGTGCCTAAGTGAGAGAAACAGTATTACGATGTTGGGAAGATAATGCAAAGGGAAGTTTATGCTTCACAAAGTAAGGTCATTATGAGACAAACAGATGTATTAATCATGATTTTTAAATACCTCTCTCTCTTGCATTAATTTTTGGCCTTCAGCTGCATAAAGTCGGTTAGTTTCTTCCAAAAATCGTTGTTCAAAAGAGTCCTGATAAATCTGTGAGGGAAAACAAAATAAAGTTATTATTTATTGAATGTCTTATGTGTGAACAACACTGAATCTGGTTTTTAAACAAGAAAAAAGACTAAGCAACCAGTTCTGTAATAAGTTAACTTACTTGTAGATCAGAGAGCATGCTTAAAAGGCTTCGGAGTAAGCTTCTATCAATTGCTTCACCATTCCTTTCCCTCTCAATCAAGAGAAGAATGCCATCAATTGTCTTATTCTGAACTTTCTGATCACTTATAATATGAGCCCTAAATAACTCCAGTCCCATGTCCCTAAAACAAAAAATAAAACAAAAAAATCTAAATTAATTGATTGCAATGCCACTTCTGAGGAGGTTGAACTTCTTGCCACATGTTAATTAGGGCTCCAGGCTTTGAAGCAGCAATTGTAAAAGGCTAAAACCCACACATCTAATTTAATCATCAGAGTCATGCAGGAAACTCATTTTGTCTTTAACAAGAATTGAAGTCAAATTTCTGTCTTCTTCTATAACTAAATTTTGTTGTATTATTTCCGTTGGTGGATTTCTTCCTTGGTCAAATCAAGAGACAAAATTAGTTCAAAGATATAAAGTGATCTTCACTGTACTGGTACTGAACGCTAATTGGTCATTTATCATTTGACTTCAGAACTTAAAAGATCAGTAAATGCTCTAATTGCCATAAGTAGAGTTTAGGTGCATGGGCTAGGAGAGGCTATTCCACTTTTGTGTATACATGGAATTTTCCATAGTAAATGCTGGAAGAACGAGTGAACTCTTGTTGAGCAATAAAATTATACATACTAATACATATTGCAGAGGAGACTTTACTCTTCTTGGCTGACAAAAAAACCTATACAAACTAATGCGCGCAGGGAGTGCCAGCTATCTTCAATAATCACAGTGGCAAAACATAATTAAGAACATTAAACTGCTATAAATACAAGTCTAGTAGCCAGCTGTGAATTTCTGGGAGAATATTCATAGTATCACATCTACTCTCTTCCATTAATGCAATTAAGATTACTAAAATCTTTTCATAGTTTTCTTGCATCCTTACCAAATAGAGGGTAGCATCGAATTCTGAAGAACATAAGTTCTATCCAGAAACAAAAAAATGCTTCTGATCATGATCTGCAATGAAATAGAAAAGGGGGAAAATCAAATAGTTTTTATATTTGGAGAAGCTGAGATTTGTTCTTTTAAAAATAAAACTGTGGGACTCACCTGTCTATACAACCAGACTACCAGCAACACACATGTAAACAAAGATATCTACCTTGAGAATATGCCCATAGTACTTTCATTGAACTACTATAATCTTAATCCTGCAGATTCTAGAAAGGAGATACGATACTTAAAAAACAAACAAACAAACAAAAAAAAAACGGTTCTGACCTCGCTGTAACTTGAGACCTGAAGATTAAAAAAGGGGAAATGAAAGGAACACTGATACAATTCTTCCTTGTCAAGAGTGCTAGGCTGGGCACGGTAGTACGTGCCTGTAAGCTTCAACCTATGAAGCACAGCTGGGGCTAGGGATCATGGTTCGAGTCCTGCTCGGGGCAACACAGTGAGACCTGTCCCAAAAAATAGCTGGGCATAGTGGCGCACGCCTGTAATCCCAGCTGCCCGAGAAGCTGAGGCTGGGGACTGCTTGAGTCCGTGGTACCCTGGGCAACGTGAGCCTGTGGTTCCATGAGGAAAAATAGCAAGACCTAGTCTCAAAAAAAAAAAAAAAGATTTTAATTGACAGATTTAAAGGCAGAGAAAAATGCCCCATTAGGCAGAAAGGAAAAGGTTGTGATCTGAATAAACTTAAATACCATAAGGCCCCTTTCACAGGTAATTCAAATAATGGGAAGGATATTCATCAGCACTGACAAGACAAAAATGTAACTTTTTAAATGAGAATAAGTATTTTTGGGTTAAGTGTGATGAAAATTAAAATTATCCTTAGGTACAAGTCATTCTATATGCTGGTCTATCTTGGTCAGGCATGGTGGCGTGTGCCTGTAGTCCCAGTGCTGGGAGACTGAGGCCAGGGATTGCTTGAGTCCGTGGGTTTGAGACTACCCCAGGCAACAAAGCGAGACCTAGTCTCTGAAAAATTAAAACAAAACAAACCAACCAACCAAAAAAAAAAAAACAAAACAAACAAACAAACAAAAAAAACCCAAAACAAATAAATGCTGGTCTATCTAAATCTTAAAGTTTTAAAATAGAAATTTCAACCAAAATTAGTTTTCAATTTAGCATAAGAGCAGATATTCAGGTAGTTTCCTATTGCAAAGTTTTTAAAACTAACATTTCTATATCTGAAGAAATTAAATTTTTTAACTATGGTATTTAGCTGAAATGTAATATTTTTTTCCAGCTTACCATTTGTCTGCAGTGGTTTTGCCAGCATCTATCGATCTTCTTTAGAAAAAGAACACTATCCAATGAATCCATGAGATATGTTAAGGATATTTTAAAAGTGCTTAGTACAAGTTAATATAAGCAATATAAGAATTCATTTGTCTTAAACATGGAATAATCTAAATGCAATTAAAAAGTGCTTTATGATAAAACAGAATGCTATTTCTTCATCTCAAATACTTTTCAGAAATAAGGGAGGAGGAAGGGGAAAAGAGAGGGGAGGGGATACAATGAACTATGGTAGAGGGCTGAGAGTGGTGTGATTTGGTGACAGGCATCTGAGGTGTGATCGATCATATAACTTTGAATCATATACAGTGTTGTAAACCATAACCTCAATTTAAAAGTCTTAGCCATAACTGAGCATTGTGCTTTCAGTTTATACTTTACGATTTTCTTTAGATTATCATCTTTCCACAAACAGAAATTTGTTATACTAAAAGGATAAAGATTAAAGACATTTTACTTAACTTTAATATCAGAATGTAGACGAAGACCCTAACGAAAATTGAAATCAAGCCAAAAATTAATTTTTCTCTAGATGCAAAATGAACAAAAATAACAATGCTACAAAACACTGGTATTCCATTTTAAGCTGGAAATAATGAGGGGTAGGGAGGAAGAAGATAAAAATACAGGCATTTTTGTTTATAAAAGGATATTCTCTGAACTGATGAATTTGTGCTTTGATATGATCTTCACAAATCTGTCTCAGCTGTTTGTACAAGTTTGCAGAAATCTTGTAAGAACAGAGATTTTCTACAGCCTGAAAGATTAAACACATACTTGCTTAAGGAGAGAATGCAAAGAAGGTATTTCTCAATTATTTACATAAAATTCTTATTATTTGTACAAGCCAGTTTATTAAAGAGTTATTCATCCATTTAAAACACAAAGTAAAACAAAATACCGGTGTGGGTGGTAAACTTTTTAATAAACAGAATACTATACTAAAAAAAAACAAATTAGTATATTCATTGTGGTTGTACAGATTAAGGATACAGAAATCAAGCCAAGTTCTCCCTTTTGAAGACATACAATTTGTAACAACTACTACATATAAATGCTACTTGTTCTTAAAAATTCTTATTACTTTCATAAGCAGAAGTCCATTTTAAGTTTAAAAAATTTCACCAAAAACTTACTTTTTTTGGTATAATAAATATGATACAATTATACACCAAGGATTTTCCTCCAACATTTCAGTTTAAGAATATTTAAATAGATTTGCCTGTGGTTTTGCCATATCCTGCATTAACTGATTTCTAATTAATCTGCTATTGGTAAATAAACCAGTTTTTCTAAAGAGAGAATATTTAAATAGGGGTTCAAAAATCTGTACAACTAAATAAACAGTAACTACAAAATGAAATGACTTTCTTTTCATTCCATTTTAATAAGCTGGATTCATCTTTTACACTAAGAGCTCAAAAGGATATACTTCAGATTTTGATGGATTTCCTATTACGTATTACTAAAAGACCTTCAAATTTGAAACAAGACAATAAAACTGGATGAGCTCTGATATTTCTACAATTCCAACTAGTAATGACTTAAGATGAGGATTTCTTTCTCACCAAAATAGAAGGCAAAAATTCCACTAAAATTAACACTAAGAGTACATCCAAGTTCTGTCAGTTGGAGTGGAATTTTATACATATGCAGAAATATGTAGTCAGAAGTCATATTCCCAGTAGGCAGGTTCAATAAATAAATCAGCAAATGAAAAGAAAGCTTAAAGGAAATCCCTTGTAACATCAGAGGAAAGTCATTACATCAGGAAATAGACCAATTTGACTCAGCTGCTAAGAAGGAAAAGTATGTTTATTTCATATGCCTCTGTTCATACTGGTCCTCTGTGGACTTTACTCTTCCCCTTCATCACCTAGCATTCTTACTGTATTTTGGTGTTCCTAATGAGTGACTCATATTCTCAACATTTCTAACTTCCCTGTTTAAACTGTCTTGATATTTCATCTCCCCATTTCCACTTGCAGTATTTCTCCGAGTCCTACTTGTCTCATCCCCTTTGGCTGTGTTCCTTTCTCCCATACAGTATTCTCAAAGCATCTATTTACCCACTTACTGAATATACCTTTTCCCTTTATTAATTAGTTAGGTTCCCTTATTTCTAGGAAGCTTAATCGCCCGAGCTACAAGTGACTCACTACCATTATCAGCATCATACCATACTGACTTGAAGAAGTCTAAGCTATATTTTTATGTGTATATCCTGTCCCCTAACTCTCCTTAATGACAGAAACAGACAATCAGCTTATGTTATCCATGTGTTATTTAATTTTCTGGACTTTGAACCAGGTGAATACAGTAAATATTCAAAAAATTAATGTATCTACAACTCTACAGCAAAGGTGTCTAACACACACACAAGGGGCTTATAGTATCAGGAGAAAACGGACCAGAAAACATATAATTACAACACAATGAGTGCTAGGTGCTATTGATAGGGATCAGCACAGATGCAACTCTCCAACCTAGGCTTTTAAAGCAGGGGCAAGTCAGGGGAAGGGTTCCCTAACAAAAGGGGTGGGATTCCAAAGATCCAGAGAGAAATGGATCAAAAATGGGAATAGTGAGAAACAGTTATGCTTTCCATGCACACAGTATTTCGTTAAGAGTGGTAAAGCAGGAATGGCTGGATCATCTAAGGTAAATTTTGTAGATCAATTTGGAAGGGAACACTGCTCGTCTAATTTAGACTTGACTGCTTCTTAACATATAGTCCAGACCTAGTAATTTCCCTTCTTCAACAATCACTCATCAAACTCTTCATGTACTTTTGTGGAGAAATCCCACTGCTAGGCATGAAAAAAACAAAACAAAACAAA
>PVHY01007440.1:57020-67512 GCA_004024945.1 Uropsilus gracilis
GTTGGATGGGGTGAAAGTGAAACTTTTCACTATATGATCTATAATACTTTTGGACTTTGAACAGATGACTATTAAAGATCTAAAAAACTTACTTATCTCATTAGATAAAATTCTTTTTTTATCTACCCAAGGACAATTTTGAACACGGTATTCAAGACCCAATCTTACCATTTCAGTCAAATGTGTGTTTATAAACTTCGATATACCCTGTGATCTAACCATCCTCTTTCTTTACTTTTTTTTTTTGGAGACTAGATCTCACTATTTTTGCCTGTGGAACTGCAGGCTCACGTTGCCTGTGGTACCATGGACTCAAGCAATCCCCAGCCTCAGCTTCCCAGGTAGCTGGGATTACAGGCGTGTGCCACCATACCCAGCTATTTTTTTGGGACTAGGTCTCACTATGTTGTCCCGGGCGGGTCTCCAACCACGATCCCTAGTCCCAGCTGTGACTCCATAGGCTGTTGCTTACAGGCATGCACTACTGTGCCTGGCTTTACTTTTTTTTTTTATTTAAAGAAGCAAGGTTTGTTTGGACCAGTCATGTATGCCTAAACAGTGGCTTCTAAAAAGTGTTTTACAAACCATAGTAGGATATTCTCTGCCACAATCCATCATAACAAAATCAATTTATATAACTGAAACAAAATCTTCATTAAACCATACTTATGATTATAGTCTATGAACCTTTTAGAATATAAACACCTAGGGATTTCTATAGTTTAGTTTTGTATATGGTAAGCAGTTACTGATTCAACAAGGATTGCTCTTTTACTAAGTACTTTAAATCCTGTTAGTGGCTAAGATAGTGCGAATAAGAAAGTGTTAAATCACTATTTAGGACTCTGAGCAAGTCCTATTTTATTCTAGATTTTTGAAATGCACATTTAGAAATGTATTCATTAGTTCACATTTCACCAGACTTTGGAAATCCCTGAAAGTTTGGTCTAGTATAGTCATTTACTAAAATAACTGTTTTACAGACAACTATCTAAACAGATTTTAGTTTTGAAAGTCTCTTAAATAAAACTATCTTTTTACTGAAGTTCACAATCACTCCTGGTAAAGTTGTTACATTAAATCCTTTTTGAAGGTATTCTGGTATGGAATAGAATCATTTAAGCAAGATTTTAACCTTTATACCTTTAAATTCCAGCCCCTCCCCTCTAAAATCCATACAAGTCACATAGAAAATGTGTTTGGGCCGGGCACAGAGGATCCTGCCTGTAAGCTTCAGCCTATGAAGCGGCCAGGGCTAGGGATCGCGGTTCAAGTTCCACCTGGGGCCCGTAGAGAGACCTAGTTCCAAAAAAATAGCTGGGTATGGTGGTACACACCTGTAATCCCAGCTACCTGGGAAGCTGAGGCTGGGGATTGCGTGAGTCTGTGGTACCCCAGGCAATGAGAGCCTGCGGTTCCACAGGCAAAAATAGCGAGACCTATTCTCAAAAAATAACTAACTAAATAAATAATAAAAATAAAAATAAAAACAGAAAATGTGTTTGTCTAATTAAAAAACTCCAAAAAACATAAACAAGTAGCGGATGAAATGCAAAACCATAGTTAGTGAAATCTGATTCCTGGAAGAATACAGGATTTAAAAAACAGCAGAGGCACCTAGGATTGCATTTGAGACCAGGGAAAGAGTGGCAATAAGGGTGAGAAGACTGTAATTAGGAAAATAAAGGATTAAAATTATGATAAAAAAAACAAAGCATGCAAACATAAAGACTTAAACATGTAAAGGGAGGAATTTAGTAGGTTTTCTGATTTAACAGCAGACACCAAAAGAGATACTCAATTTCCACCAGGGTGCTGAACTGGTCACTGGCCTACTGAGTCTTATTTTTCAGACACTATGTTAAAAGACTGAAAAACACACCACAAAACTTTCAACAACTGATAAACCAATAAAATCTCAATGATTTCTTGATATCTAGTAAAAATGGCTTAAAATATTCAAAATATTTAAAAAACCAAGAAAGGAAGCCAGATAATGAAACCTAAATGATTTTTCTTCTAACATCTAGTAAAAATGGCTAAAGTGAGAAAAAAATTATCAAGGACTAAGAAGTTGTAGTTGGACATTTTCTGAAACAGCAGGAAGTCTTAACAACTCAGTATGAAAAGAGGAGCAACATAGGACGTGACAGATTTAGCTTAAAACTGAGCGACAAGAATACAATAGCTAGTCATATCTGCTAAGAATCAAACTTTTATAAGTATCAACCAGATTTTCAATAGATAATAACCAATCCTGAGATAGAGGCATTATTTGCTTGTAGCCTGTGGTCCTCTACTCAACAAATGAACCTTTAATAGAAAGGTTTATTATTTAAGATTTATTTATTGAGGAAAATTTTAATCAGAATTGAAGAATAAACAAGGTTTACTTTCAAAGACAATAGTTAAGTCATTTTTACTATATTATATATATTTCATATATGAATAGCCAAACACCTCAAAAAAGAGAACCAATTTAAAACTACTATACAGCTACTTATATATACAGAGGCTGAGACACAAGGAAAATACTACCATTATTTAAAAGTATTACTTAGTTGGAAAAAAAAACAAACACAAAACGTCACACACCAAAGTAAAAATCCCAACTATTAAGATACGACTTGTAAAAACAGAACATTTTCTTGAGAAGTATAGAGGGATACATCCTAGACAGTTTCTCTCTTCCCTATTATCTATCCAATTTGGCTAATGATTGTCGACCAATGCTTATGTGGAATATATTCTCTTAGCCAGCTGTTCTGGACAAGTGTGGACTTAGATTTAAAAACGTGTAGCTTTAGAGCTATAAAATAAAGCAAAATCTCAAAATGAAGACTTGAACCTTTTTTAAAGACTCAAATAATATATCACTGTTATTATTATGATCATCACCAGTACTTTTTTGCAGCATTTTATCTACAACTAAACAACCCAGTCAATTCGGTGGCATTACTCTTCCAATTTGAAATGAACATGAGAAAACCAAGGCTAAGAGATTCACCCAAAGTGATTGTGAATGACAGCCTTCTAATCTAAGACATACTGATCAATTAAAAAATCAGTGTGTTTAACCACACTCAATTTGTAGTCAGTCAAAAGCAAGTAAACAGAAACCCAAACCCCAACATTAACTATGTCTCACTCTTAGAGGATTTCAAGGTTCTTAAGTAAAATTCATTTTTAAACTCAGGTACAATTTTCATTTAAAATTACTTTTAAAAGACAAAGTTTGCTTATTACTAATGTACTAGAACAGCATGTTCTTTTTCAGAAATTAAAAACTTACAGGCAGCACAAGCAATCCACACTAGGGACTCCCATACCTACGTTTTAAAGAAAAATGATTCTGTAAAGAGTCAATGGCAGTCCCTTCTTTAACCTTGGGGGAGACATTCCAAGCCCCTAGGGAATGCATGAAACCTAATAGCACCAACCTACTACATATACCATGTCTTTTTCTATACATATATACCTATGGTAACATTTATAAGTTAGGCACAATAAGAGATTAGGAAAAACTAATGATGAAATAAGCAACATACTGCACCAAAGGTCATATGAATGTAGTCTCTCTCTGAAAATATCTTACTGTATGTAGTATTTTCCAAAAGTGGTTGACCACAAGTAAATGAAACCACAAAAAAGCAAGGCCAAGGATAAAGGGAGACTACAGCATGCCAAATAAGTGTTTACTTCAGGGAGTGAACAGGATGGGGGTGGGGGGAATGAAGGGCTAGAAGAACTTTTGTTTGGTATACTACCTAGTATATAATCCCAACGTTAGGAAAGTACTTACCTTTCAACCAGTCAAAAACAAGCACATGAAATCTAGTTGGTTTGAAATAATCTTACTCCCTTTATTCTTTTATCCTTTTTGAACTTGAACATATCAAAATAAACTTTCAAAATCCAAAGGAGCATTATAAAATTAAGGTTAAAAAAAAACAAGTTATAACACTGATTTTAGGTTAAAGAACTGCAATTGAAAAATAGCTAATAATTATTAAGTATGAGAGAAAACAAAAAAATGTAAGCAATGAACTCTTTAAATATAAAGTGACTTAACACAATTTACCAGAAAGTGTTACCTTAATCAAAAGCACTGAAAAAATATTCAAGGTAATCAGAGTGCATTAACCACCATAATCAATGTTGTAAATGTTAAATATAACACAGTACTGTAAAATTAAATGACCCTTCTAAACTGCCAAAAACTTTAAAAATAAAGCAATTTGCTTCAAACACTGTACTAAAGAGATACCTGAAGTGTTGTGAGTTTTAGTGAGGTGGTGGGACAGGGCAGTGAAAGTGTACAAGATTAGAAACTGGCATGTAAGTCTGAGTTCCCTCCTCCGCCAATAAAGGACTCTGGGCATGTTATTTAACCTCAGACTCAAGTTTCCTCATCAACAGAGCACAGAAAGCAACTCACCCTATGTACTTCACAAAAGGTTACCATAATGCTTAGTGAGATAATAAAAAGATGAATCTGTGCATAGGCAGGTCATATGTGTTATGTCATATGCACAACACAAAGAAAAGATTTTGGACTGCATAATCTTTTAAGGCCTCCCCAACTCTCATTCTACTTTTATTATTGTACAACTCAGGAGCCATGTATGTATCAACAGAGCCAAATGAGGTAAGCTTAAATTTAAATAATAGCTTAGTACTACTATAATTTGACACAGAGTATTATAATTCTTATAATATCACAGTGTTTTTAAGTATCTCTTGGGCATCTTTCTAAATGTTTTGCATGCATTGACTAATTTTCACAGCAACAGAAATGGGTATTCTCAAGTGCCATCTTAGAAGTAAAAGAGTCACACTGTTGCTTAAGGAAAAGTTTGATTAGTGATAATGCCATCTTATTTTTACTATCACAGAGCTTCAATTTGCTTTTCAAACATCTTATTTGTTTCTTATTTATTTGATTCTTTTTTTTTTGAGACTAGGTCTCGCTATTTTTCCCCGTGAAACCATAGGCTCATGTTGCCCGAGGTACCATGGACTCAAGCAATCCCCAGCCTCAGCTTCCCAGGTAGCTAGGATTACAGGTGCGCACCACCACACCCAGCTATTTTTTGGGACTAGGTCTCACTGTGTTGCCCTGGGCGGGACTCGAACCACGATCCCCAGACCCTGCTGCAACTCTCTAAGATGTCGCTTACAAGCATGCGCCACCGTGCCCAGCTTTTGATTCTTATAAGCAACCTTAGGAGGCAGACAGAGCGGGCATTTTTTCCTCTATTTTACAGGGGAAGAAACCAAGCTGAGAAGTTCACTACCTAGCCCAAGATCATGAGGGTAAAACCAGCCAAAACTAAATGCCAAACTTCTTCCTTCTGATTACTATCCAGAGTTTGTCCACCACCATACTACCCCTGAAACTGAAGTGAATAGCTGAAAACTACAATTCTGATAAATTAAACTAATACAAATGGACACAAGTATTTTTTTTAATATAAAACTGCTGATACTATGTAATAGGTTACTTCTTGAATTGGTTGTGTCAAAAACACAAAAGAGTTAAAATACCTTGATATCAAGAAAGCCTAAATCAGTTCAGTGGTGTCCCCCCCTTATCTGCAGGGGTATGTTCCAAAACCGCCAGCAGATGTCTGTGTTCAAGATTAGAGCAGGTCACCCCAAAATGTGCCGAAGTGGTATGCATATACTTTAATTATTTGTTACTTGGGAAACAGCAGGTGGAAAAATGACACTAAACTTTCCTGTCTTCTAAAAGCAGGAAATAAATCTCTCATGTGAAGGTGTTCTCTCTATACCAGGAGAAAAGACATCTTGCCACTACAAAGTTTTCAGGGCCTGTTTCTCCTGTGTAAATAAACTCTGCTTAGCTTGTTAAATTAGTGTCCAAACAAAAAATGTCAGGAATTTGTCTAAAGAGTAGATAAGCATTGTTACTCTATTCAAGCCCCAGCTACCATATTCATATGACACATACATGCAAATAAAATTAAATTGGTGTTTCTCTCCTGTTAATCTGTCCTGTATAAATTTAATCACTTTCCATTTATAAGGAAGAGGAGAAAATAATTTTCCTCCCAACAACCTAAACTGCAGATAGTACTGAATCCTATGGTTTTTCCCTATACATATCAAAAATAATTTAATCCATAAATTAGGCACAGTACGAGTAGTAATAAAATAGAACAATTATAATGATATACTCTAATTATCAAAATTATGTGAATGTGGTCTCTCCCAAAGTATCTTATTGTACAGCTGTGGTTGACAGTTGACCTCAGTTGTATTGAAAACCTCAGAAAGTAAAATCCCAGATGGGGAGAAGGGAGGGGACTACTGTAATGGTCCTAAACCACATATTTAAATTAAACACTTCAAGTACAGACCCATTTGTTAAGCAAAAGAAGCAAATGTGAACCTCAGACCAAGATAGTGAACTACAACCTACTGCTCATTTTTGGATTAAGGTGTATCTTGTAGCCCAGGAGGAAAAAAAAAAACAGAACAAGGACTACTAATAGGAAGACTACTAATAGGAAAGAGACAGAATAAAGTATATGAATGACATCTGAATTTTTTGAGGCCTTTCCTACAGGTAAGTGATACCACAAAGCAAGTATCACAATAAAGTAACATGGTACCGAGTTACAGAATTCCATTTTAGGGGAAACCTCTATTAAACTAAGGGACTGTAAACTGTAAATCATAATCAGAAGCATCCAAGATAAGTCTAACTTATACTAATGACTGTACTCATAGTCATGTGAGAATATGTGATCTCATTATAAAAGAGTGCATAAACTGAGAAACTGTTATTAGAAGAGAACCAAAAGTCTACATAAGAACCCATTTCAGTACATGAAGCCCACATACAGCCCACCTAAATTTCTGCCATCCCAGTCTGGTTATGCAGACTATTACACACCTGGTAGAGTTCTTCTAAGTTGTACTTAATCGAAGTACTATTCTGGATAGCTTCCACTGCTTCTTTCAGTTTCTGCCATGTTTCATCTGTGTAGTTTTCTGGTAATTTTGGCTTATCTGGATGATATGTAAAAAGTTGATGTCAGAAAACCATGTAGAATATAGTAATGAAAGGAGTCATAAAACACAGTAAAAGAATCACTGCTTTTTAAAGGTAAATTGTAATCTTTATAATTATTACACTGGAAAATTAAAGTAGCCACTGTATTTAGGCTTAGAATAAAGAAAAAAAATCTGAAATGTCAAGATACTATTTAAGTCATTTTGACTCACCTATTAAAACTGAAGGTGAGGTTTTTTTCTCCTATTGACTGTATTGCTTCAAAAAATAAAATTCAAGAATGACAGAGAAAAAAAAGACAATCCTTATCTTATTCCATCACGTGTAAAACCTAAGTCAACATGAATATTGTATCTGGGATTTAAAATACTGAGCACCTAATACTTACAAAGCAGTTTATAAACATCTTAATCTTCCTCATAATGCCCTAAAGAAGATACTACTATCCCTATCTTCCAACTGAGGAAACTGAGCTTGAGTCATTTTGCAAGACTTGCCTAAGGTCAACATAGCTAGTTAACAGCAAAGCCAGGATTCTAGTCCAGGTCTGATAGATCTCCAAATTTAAGCAACATCTACAGAAATGGAAAGAAACATCCTAATTCATGTTTTACTTTAAATTCATTTATAAACTGTGAAATTTAAAAAAAATTGAAACATACAAATGAACCCAGAACCTATGCAGCATTTTCAGAATGGAAAGAAACATCTTATTCCAGGCTTTAATTTACACTTCACTGACCAGAATAAGTAAAACCTTTTTTTAATTAAAGCACCCAAATGCCTTAATAATGGGGTTTTGTTTTACGAGGGGAAGGAAAAAAAATCCAAAGAACTAAAATATTTGAAAAGAATATAAAAATGCAACTCTCATCTTGACGCTTTAAAAATCCTTGGCTATTAAATCATTTCTAAGTCAAACAGTGAACACATCAGTCAGTTATACTTCATATTTACTTCAGAGAGGTCTAGCATCAAATCAGAAAGATTACAACACTCCTGAGAGCCTGGGAATGGGAGAACAGTGATAGCAAAAAGAAACAGTTTAAAATAACACTGTAACACTCTGCTTCAGACAAAAATAAGTATATTCTGATTTCCAAACTAAATGTTGAAAACACAGTATGGAAAATCTAATTTTCTCTATACTAACATTTAGCCACAAGGTGCTTATGTGGCAAATAAGACTAAAGTTCATTCATTTACTTCTCCATTTAATAAGTATTTGAGAATTTGTTACCTGCCAGTATGGGATGGTGAAAAAGTCAGTCCGAAAAACAGAAACACAATCAACAGATAAAAATTAATTCAGCTCAATTACATTTTTAAAAACTGATTTCATACTTGCATCAATGCAAGTGATATTCCCCAGTCACATTATCTTAAACACAAAATGAACAAATTTTCCTAAAAGCTGCAGGTCAGTACTTTAAAACCCATTTTAGTGATTAAAAAAATAGATGTAGTAATTGTTCCTATCTTTAGACTAGTGGTACACAGAGTTACTACTTCTGTGTATACAATATTTTCTGCATCCAAACCCTACCTTTGGAAAGAAATGCAGAGACCATAAATATTTTTCTCCAAATACAGCTTCATCAGTGAGTTTCAATAATACAGTATTTAACATCATAAACCTAATTATAAATCTTTACGTGAAAATCACCACTGCTACCTGGATTTCTAGGGTCTAGGGGATGTGGCCTACTGAAAAATAAAAATAAAAATCTCACCAGTGCTAAAAAAGCTCACCATGCACCTGAAACAAATAAATCTTAGGATACAAATTTCTCACCTGTAAAATCCGGATCAATCATACCGAAAGTCAATGTTACAAAGAATAACAGATTAGATACAATAGACTGATAGAGACCTCAAAATACTGCACAGAAACACACCGTGTATGCTTCAGCACAAGGCTTAACCACCCCCGGAAAATGAGCCCTCCACCCAAAAAAGGACCTCCCTCCACCTCATTGATTATGCATAAAACATTAGGCCACCTCTATACTGTTTAATATATTAACATAAATAGAGCACGTGATCGCTCAAGTGTCAAATCCTTAGTATGTGATTATGGATTTTGGCCTTGGTTACCTTTAAAGTTCTTGATCACTAACTTCTTAGCAGAGCCAGGCTTGCTGTTAGCAAAGCTAGAGACGGTGGTAGAAGATTTGGCTAGGCCGTTTGCATGATGCACCGATGCCACAGAAGAGATTAATATACTCTTATTTTTAAGTTGCTGCTGCTGAGATGTTGCAGCAGTTGGTGAAGACGAGGAGGAGGAGGAGGAGGATTCCTCAGCCATCTTCGCATCAAACCCTACAAACTCCAGGGTGTCTTCAAAACGCAGTTTCTTCTGTATCGGTGCGTGGCTGGAAGCAGCCACTGAAACCCCCAGGCAGGAGAAGGAGGAGGTTGAAGGGGATGCCGAATCTCTGGGTTGTAAAGGAGGAGTGGAAGAGGAGGAAGAGGTGGAATCAAAGTCTTCTCTCTCGTTACTACTGTTACTGCTGCTGCTGCTGCTGCTGTTTAACTTTCTCTTCTTGGCAGAGGTGGGCGGAGTGGTGCTGGTATTACCATCAGTGGCAGATCTGACCTCCTGAGCAGCAGCAGCAGCTGAGGGATTGGGGGAAGAAAAACCTGTTGGAAACATGAAAATAGCGGGGTCAACAGGCAGAGGAGCATCAAAAACCTACGTTTATATGCCTGCGTGCGTGTAAGAGAAGGTGGCAATGCTAGAGGGGGAAGGGAAGAAAGAAGAGAGGAGAAACACAGAGGACGAGAAGGAAAGTGAAGGGGGGGCTACACCGGGGGAATGGGAGGGTTTGGGAAGGCGGATAGGCTGACACCAGAAGTGAGCAGAACGAGGGGGGAGAGCGAATGAGGAGGCAGACAGGTAAACGGCCGTGCCGTCCCCCTCCCCTGCTTTTCGGTCTCTCTCCCCCCTTTCTGACGGAGCGACTCCGAGAGTCTGTGAGGCTGCAGCTCCTCCTCCTTTTCTCCCTCTCTCTGGGAGGGGAGAAGCCGTGGTTGAGGGGAGGGGGAGGGGGAGAAAAACCAAGGCTTGTTATTGTCAATAGCACAAGAGGCTAAAAGATGGCGCCACTTCCGGTCACGCGGCGGCGAGGGAGGGGCGGTGTCTGTCCCGGGAGTGGGGGGTGGAGAGCACTGCGGGCGCCCAGGGGACGAGAGCGCTGACTCGGGAAGGTGGCGGGAAAGGGGTGCTTAGGGCGTCCCGGACG
The DNA here is from genome assembly GCA_004024945.1 of Uropsilus gracilis. Classification (NCBI taxonomy): domain Eukaryota; kingdom Metazoa; phylum Chordata; class Mammalia; order Eulipotyphla; family Talpidae; genus Uropsilus; species Uropsilus gracilis. The sequence goes on from PVHY01007440.1 coordinate 67,308, forward strand.
CCCAGGCTCCGGCGCTCGCGATCGCCTCCCCCTACCTCTGGCGCACCCCTTCCCAGGTAGTACTCTCCTCCTCCGGTCCGCCGGTAACTCCCACCCTTTCCTTAACGGTCCCGCGGGAAGCTCGCGCCGCAGCGCCCTTACCGGAAGTGACTGGGCAGACACTTTTCATAGCGCCCAGATCCAAGCCCCCAGGTCCGCAGGACTA